>APFE030236095.1:0-26788 GCA_000404065.3 Pinus taeda
GCACTATCAACTACAGAGGCAGAATACATGGCAGCCACTCATGCAAGCAAGGAAGCAATTTGGTTGTAGAGATTGTGTTCAAGTATGGGGTTAGTACAGGGAGCTATAAGGATAGACTGTGACAGACAAAGTGCAATTTCTTGGCAAAGAACCCTGCTTATCATTCAAAGACAAAGCACATTGATGTTCAGTATCACTTTGTGAGGGATATGATAGAAGAAAAAAAGGTGTTGCTGGTAAAGGTGGACACTTTGAAGAATACTGCAGATGCATTGACAAAATCTGTGAGCTCTAAGAAGTTCTCTTGGTGTAGAGAAACAATGCGTGTTTCAGGGCTGGAAAAATGACTAAGCTCTCCTGTGGCCCCCTGTGGAAAGAAAAAAACAAGTGGGAGATTGTTGGGTTGTGTTATATTCTTTCCACGAATAACCTACGTAGTGAACTGGGGGGTTAGAGGGGGGGCGGAGCCCCCCCCACCCCCGCTTGTTGCGTCGATTACGCAGCGGAGCGGTCACAGGGGGGGCGACAGCCCCCCCTGTCCGGGGGTTTGAGGGGGGCAGGTACCCCCCGTCTACAGAGTCTGGGGCAGTGCCTCGTGAAATTTTTTTTTGGACCCTATATTAGGTTGGGTGAACCTACCTATGGTTTTCGGTCCATGGTTTTGGATGCGATGGTTTTCGGTCCATGGTATTGGATGCTTCGACATGTATAATATGTATTGTAACATTTAAAGGAACAAAATGAAAAATGAAGCTGGTAGTCCCAATTTTGGGATCCAGTGGGAAATCTCTGTGTATATGTGTTTTATGTGTTATGCTCTCACATTGTTTATTTTTCTGTGATTTAGAATTCGTATGCAGGTAATTTATGTACGACGTTAAAGCCTACATTACCTAGTGGACCAATCTATTGGTGCTCCCTTCTAGAGAACAATGAAATCAAGAGGAAAATTGAGGAGCTACTCTAGAAATGTCACATTTCGTCAAATTCATCACCCTATGGGAGCCCAGTCATGTTGGTACAGAAGAAGGATAGGACTCTGAGACTCTTTATTGACTATCAGGTGCTGAACAAGACCATTATATGGAATAGTTACCCGGTCCCAAGGATGGATGATCTTCTAGAAAAACTAAAGGAGGGGAATATGTCAACAAGATTTTCTTGAAGTCCAGATATCACCAGGTACCAACCGAACCTTCCAATGTGTGGAATACTACCTTCAAAGCTAAGGAGGGCCTTTTCAAATGGTTGGTTATGCCTTTCGGGTTGATGAATGCTGCTATAACCTTCATGAGGCTGATGGATGACATCTTGCAGCCATTCACCAACTGATTCGTAGTGGTATACTTGGACGATATCCTGATCTTCAGCTAGAATTGGGAAGAGCACTTCCACCACATCTGACAGTTTCTCCAAACACTGTGGCAACACAAGTTGTGTGCCAATTTGGAGAAATTCACTTTCGTCATGACCCAAGTTCAATATCTAGGACACATTATTGATGAATGGAGGGTGCATGTGGATCCAACCAAGATCCAAGTAATTCAGGATTTGCGAGCCCCAACCACTCTAACAGAGCTCCGCAAATTTCTGGGTCTTGCCAATTTCTACCACGGGTTCATGTTGGGGTTTCCTCATATCACTTGGCCCTTGAGTCAAGTCACCAAAGGAGGATAGAAAGTGAAATTCATTTGTTCTGAATCCCAACAAAACACATTTGTAAAGCTAAAACATCGCCTTTGCTCTACACCAGTGCTCAAATTACCATACTTGCAACAACAATTTGAGATCGACATAGATGCCTCTAACTATATTATTGGGGCGGTCCTTACTCAACAGCAGCATCTAGTGCCATATCATAGTGAGACACTTTCAGACACAGTCTGGAAGTATCCCACATATGATAAAGATATGTATTCCATTGTGCAGGCCTACCGACAATGGAATCATTACATTTTTGGGAAGGAAATGGACATCCACACATACCACCAGCCCCTATAGTTCATATAGACACAAGGGAAGTTACAGACTAATCACCATCAGAAGTGGTCCACATCACTGCAACAGTTCCATTTGAATATCAACTACAAGAAGGATAGCACAAATGATCTTGTATACTACCTCATCTGACCATCGATCATGGCATTAACCACCATGCACAACTCTTGTGGGCACGAGACTTTTGATTGGCCACTTCTCTACAAAAGCAACCCAAAATTCGGCCACACATATCATACGCTCTTGGAGGGTAAGAAAGTTCCATATTTTCACCTGCTGGATCCTCTATTATGCCACTTGTGACACATTTTTGTTCATTCAAGTGAGCCTGCGAAGATGATTTGGGAAGCGCACTACAATCAAGCCACTGGGCATTTTGGGGTCGAGAAAAAGGTGGCAATATTGCAGAAGTATTTCTATTGGCTGAATATTCAATAGCATGTCAGGAAGTACATCAGATCCTGCACTTCCTGTGCCATTGCCAAACTAACCATCAAGAAGCAAGGTCTCTATACTCTGTTGCCTACCCCTAGTCGACCTTGGGAATCCATCTGTTGGAAATAATATTGAGAGCGGGGGGTGAATCAATATTATCAATTTAATAATATTTCATTTTCATAAACGGATTTATATACGCTACTTCGGTTAATGAAAATTGCCTATATACGCAACTATGTTTAGAGAAACCAACGTACACCTTGTAAACTTATAATTTAGTCAGTTGATCTTTAACCTGTGTATCACAACCATCTAAGCAGTAATAGGTATAGTAAAAAAAAAGTGTAGTCAATCACACGCAAGAACACAAGATATAAGGTGGAAACCCAATGTGGGTGAAAACCACCTACTGCAATTCATCTCTATCTTCTTTTAATAAGAAACTTCTTTTTACAATATTTTTGTACTGGGGCAGTCTTATACCAGTACGCAGGCTTCTACCTATAGAAGGCTACAACCTTCTCTCGTTCTATAGCTTCTCTTGGTAGGGAGCTATAACCCCCTTAGCTCTTGTACTAGTTGATGTACTAGTACGTAGGTGCTGACCTACAAAAGACTACAACCTTCTCTTTTCTTCCAGGGACCACATTTCATAAATTTTCAGACTCGATCCATCAATAGCATCAATCAAACATCAAAATATATCTGCATCAATTAATCTCCCTTGCACTAACCAAAACTAAATCAAACAATCACTTCTCTGAATGTTGCAACCATAATACAGTAATAGTACCAGAACCCAGAACATTGCAACAGTAAACAGAAGTAACTAAAACATATTTTATGAGATGTACACTACTTCAATATGTAGAACCTCTGTGCATACGCTGCTATATGAAGGAAAACCTGCGTATACGCTATTTTGAATTTCCGAAATAGTGTGTATACGCACCTTTTCTATACTGAACCTGCGTATAGATCTGTAATAGATGATTTACCCTTTTCAACTATTCAAACATCAGTTATACCCAGATCATCAGATTTACAGATCAAGACATGCATCAATTATAAAAGATAAAAATCACACTAAGATACTTCTCTTCAAGCCTTAAGGTCTTGACCCATCAGTAAAACTTATCCTTCTTCTAGTGCTTACATTCCTCCTTGATTCAGATCCAGATATGCGCCATAACCCAATCACCAATATTCTAGATCTTACTCCTCATTAGATATTCAATGCTTGAGTGCTTTTTCCTAATGATCTCCTCCTCCTTTTATAGTCTTAGGCCATACTCAATACCATGGTCCAAAACCACTTAGAAGCAATACCTTGGACCAAATACCTGGGGTCAACACTTCGGTCAAGATACCTTGGATCAATACCATAGGTCAAATACCACGGACTAAAACCAAGTTTTCCAACATGTACACGCTTTTCCTTGCATGAAAGTGTGTGTATACACATACGCGTCTTCTGGACTGCTAACCCACGTGTATATGCAGCTTGGTCAAGGGGAACCTATGTATATCTCTTTTCCTTCATTCTCAGAGCCTAAACTATGATTTGTCATCTGAGTGAGTTGCCATCAAGGACAACACCTGTGTCATAGCGCCAAACCTATGTCATAATGCCAACGGTCTCCCCCTTTGGACTTGATGGCAACCCCAAGTCACTCAAATTCATTCTCCCCCTTTGTCATCAAGGGAAAAGGGTTATGCTCCCCTTGAGTACATGTTGAACTTTTTGGATATGCTAAAGTGTATTGTTCATGCTCCCCCTGACTGAAGGCAAGGTCTGCAAAAAGATGTTCTATAAGAAGAACATGACTCTATACATCATAAATTACCTTGCTATCACCAAAGACTCATACATACATCCATTTCCCAACCAAGTGGGGATATACCAAGATTGACTCATCCACCCAACCAAGTGGGGATACACCAAAAGTTTATACATGATAAAATAAGAACCTTACATCATCCATCCTAGGCATAGTGGGGAAACAAAATAGGTCGTTACATGACCTTGACAATAAAAGATATACATGAAATATATAAAACAGGACT
Source organism: Pinus taeda (assembly GCA_000404065.3). NCBI lineage: Eukaryota > Viridiplantae > Streptophyta > Pinopsida > Pinales > Pinaceae > Pinus > Pinus taeda. The sequence continues at coordinate 4,504 of APFE030236095.1, forward strand.
ATGATAGTCATCAACAACTATCATTAGCAACATCTTTCAATCACCATCCAGACCAGCAACCATGATCTCCCTCTACACCTGTTCCACCTAAATAAAAAATAACTATGAAATTGTTACCAAGTATCTTCTAAGGTAATGCCAACAATGATAATGCATTATTAGAAGTATATGCTCCCCGTGAACTTGCGCCAGATGATCACTGATAGACCCATATCAGACTCTTTTCATCCTGATTCTGGCCCACTGGTATTCTTCAAACCAACATATACGCAGTTGTATCCATAGAAAGCGGTGTATGTGCGCGGATATGCTTCATGAAACTCGCGTACAACCACTGTTCTCTGAAATAGATAAGTGTCAATAGCAAGATGATGCATCAACTACTCCCAGCTTCTATCTGAGGTATTTAAATGTCTCTTTGGGCAGTGGTTTGGTGAATATATTAGCAACTTATTCCTTGGAGGCAACATACTCCAATTTGACCTTTTGTTCAAGCACTTGTTCCTGGAGAAAATGATATTTTATAGGTATGTGCTTGGTCTTGGAATGCATGGCTCGATTCTTTAAAATATTGATTGCACTTGTATTATTACGTAAAATGGAGATGGGTGGAGTACATGTGATCTGAATTTCTTGCAATGTTTGCATCATCCAAAGGAGTTATGTGCAACAAGATGCAGCAGCCACATATTCTGCTTCAGCTGTAGATAATGCAATTGAACTTTGTTTCTTGCTGAACCAAGACACTAATCTGGAACCCATATAGCATGCACCACCACTAGTGCTTTTTCTATCATCCATGCTTCCTACCCAATCTACATCTGTGTATGCATGAAGTGTAAGATCGGTGTCCCTAGGATACCATAAGCCAAAATTTTGAGTTCCTTCAAGATATTTGAAGATCCTTTTGACTGCCTACAGGTGTGATTCCTTTGGATTTGCTTGGACTCTTCCAACTATTCCTACTACATGCATGATGTCTGGTCAGGTACCTATTAGATAGATCAGACTACCAATCATGGATCTGTAGGTTGGTTGATGTACTGTTGTTGATTCATCATTTGCACTAAGTCTGCATCCTATTACCATAGGGGTACATACTGGTTTAGAATCTTTCATGCCATATTTCTTCAAGATCTTCTTGAGGTGCTTCGTTTTTGATAGAAAGATACCATCTTTATTTTGTTGAACTTGTAAACCAAGAGAATATGTGAGCTCACCAAGCAGGGAAATTTCAAATTCTTTCTACATTACCAAAGCAAAGTTGTGACTCATGGCTTCTTCATTGCTACCAAAAATGATATCAACAACATACACAACAAGTATTAGAAATTTATCATTGTTAATTTTTATATGTAAATTGCTATCAGCTGATCCTTTTGAAAAACCTTGTTGATGAAGGTATTTGTCAAGACGATAACACCAGGCCCTTGGAGCTTGTTTTAGACCATTTAGATCCTTTTTGAGTCTGCATACAAGTTTTGGATCATTTCCAAGGATGAATATGTCTAGTTGCTCAATATATACTTCTTCTTATAGATCTCCATTAAGAAAGGCAAATTTCACATCCATTTGATATAATTTGAACTTTTAAAAGCTAGAAAGAGCAAGGAACATTCTTATGGCTTCAAGTCTATCAACAGGTGCAAAAGTTTCTTCAAAGTCTATACCTTCTTGTTGAGCATAGTCTTTACAAACAAGTCTGACCTTGTTTCTAATAACTTCTCCATTTTCATTCAACTTATTTTTTAATATCCATTTGGTTCCTATAACATTCTTATCATGAGGTCTAGGAACTAATTCCCAAGTATTATTCTTTTCAATTTTCTCAAGCTCTTCATTCATAGCCTTGACCCAACATTCATCTTTGCATGCTTCATGTATATTTTGTGGTTTGATGGAGGAAAGTAATGCTGGATAGCATGAACCTTCTGTAATAGTTCTTCTTGTTTGCACACCTGCCTCTTTCTGTCCCAAAATTTGAGTCTCTGGATGATTTTTCTGAACGTATTTGGATGGAGTCTTTTCTTCTACTGTTATCTGCTCTTCTAGTGCTTCATTAGTTTCTTCTTCTTCAGCATTAGTCTGATTTGATGTGGAAGGATAGTTCTCATCTTCTTCCCACTCTTCAGTTTTTACCTGCTTTGGATTTACGCCTGCTTCATCAACCACAACATCAATACTTTCAACAATTTTCCCAAGTCTTTTATTATAACACTTGTATCCTTTACTCCGAGAAGAGTAACCAAGGAGAATGACTCCATCTTCTCTAGGTTCAAACTTGCCAAGTTTTTCATCGCTCCTTTTTATATAACATTGGATTCCAAAAACTTTGAAGTATTTTACAGTAGGAGTCTTAGCATACCAAATTTCATGAGGAGTTTGAGTGTTGTTTACCCGAACATTCATTTTTTTTAGAATAGTGACAACAACAAATGCAGCTTCACCCTAGAAGGTTGTAGGAGTTCCAGACTCATCTAGCATAGCACAAGCCATTTGTTGAACAGTTTTTTTCATCCTTTCTACCACTCCATTTTGCTGAGGAGTCCTTGCTATAGAGAATTCCTTTCTTATTCCATGTTCTTCATAGAAGTCGAAGAATTCATCCGATGTAAATTCCCCTCCTCGATCAGATCAGAGACATTTGATTTTGCAATCTGATTCATTTTCAACCAAAGCTTTGAAGGCTTCGAACTTTTCAAATGCTTTGTCTTTATGCTTTAGAATTCTTATCCAACACATTCCGGAAAATTCGTCAATGAAAAATATAAAGTATTCTTCTCCATGAGGTGACTTTTTCCTTGACAGACCACATAAATCAATATGGACAAGTTCAAGTGGCTTACTAGCTGATCTTTCTTTCTCAAGGAAATGTGTTCTGGTTTTCTTACCAAATTGATATGATTTGCATATTGTATTTTCTAGAATTCTGATGTCAGGAAGATCACGTATAGCCTGGAATTTGCATGGTTTCCTTATCTGAAGGAAGCTTAGATGCCCCAATCTTCTATGCCATAGCCATTGTTCATCATTTTTGCTTAGTTAGAATTGTTGTTGTCCTCCCTTGAGTATGTATAAATTATTTGGAGTTCTTATGCCTTTGATCATTGTTTCTCCTATATCAAGCTCATGAACAACACATCCATTTGATCAAAATACTACCTCATTTCCTTAATCACACATTTGACTAACACTCAATAGATTATGCTTTAAACCATCAACATACATAACATTCCCAGCTTTGACCTTTTCTTTTAACAGAACAGAGTCTTTACCTTTTATGACTATAGGGGTGTCATTTCCAAATGAGACCTTCCTTTCCTTTTCTAAGGCACTATATGGCTGAAGTTTTTCTTTATCACCTATCATCTGTTTCGAGCATCCACTGCCGATGTACCATTTATTTTCTTGTCCTTCTACATATAAGGCTATACCACATCTTTAGGCTTGTGGTTCTTTCTTTTTCCAAGTTTTGGGACCCAATGAATCTTGCTCCTTCTGAGATGTTTTCCGAAATTTACTCCTGCATTCAGAGTCTTTATGCAGAAGTTGTTATAGATAGAGCATTCAATTTCATTTTCAACAACAGAAAAGCTATTGTAGGTCCTTTTTATGATCCTAGTCACATTCCTTTGATTTGGTGCTTCTCTACTCATGATGGTCTTGTAAGAAACACATTAAGAAGCTTTGTGTCCAAATTTATGACATGAAAAACATCGTCCATTAAAAAAATTCCTGCGATTATCAAATCTCTAACCTGGTGATTGTAGTTTCCATTGACATTCATTCTTGAAGAAAATTGACAATGATTTACCTGTGGTTGGTTATAGCTTATTTTCATCCTTGAAGTAGATCGAACCTGATTTACCTAGTGATCTTCTTTAACCCTCTCCTGACAATTGTCAACCTATTCATTTCTCCTTGCTGCATCAATATAGCTTTTGGAGGTTGATGGCTTCTATGCTTGAGATGGTTCTTCAGTATATCCAAGACCTATCTTTATTAGAGGGGAATGTTTCACTTTGATAATTTCATCTAAATTTTTTGATCCTTTAGCAAACTTAAGATTGAGGGCTTTTGTTTTCTCAATTTCTTTTCTTAGACCCACAATTTCACATTCTAACTTTTCATTGTGTTTTTCCCTTTTAGCAAGTTGGAATGTAAGAGTATCTATAATCATACTCTTTTCTTCTAAATAGATTTTAAGTTTAGAAATTTATTCATAGAGACCATCTTTATCTAAAGCATCCAAGAAATCATTATCTTCAAAAGCCATCAGAACTCTAACCATTACTATTTTCATCTTCATCACTGTTTGATAAACCATCACTATCTTCATGTGTATAGTAGCTCTTCTTATTTACACGTTGTTTTCTATTCCATTTTGTTGATTCCTTACCTTTATCAAGCTTATCTTTGTGAGGACATTTGGCAGCATAATGACAGTGGTTTTAGCCTGAACTTTCCATTTCCGGGTGTGATGGGATTCTTTCTTGGTTGACATATGGATTTTAGGAAGGTTTTGGATCTAGATGAGGCGGTCTTAGGAAAATCCCAAGGGTTGGGGATGGAGATGATTTTAATCCAAGAATCCCTCAACAAGTGGGTGGAGACAAGAAAATTCCTTAAGGGATGGTGACAAAATTATGAGTCATCCAAGCTCGGTTTGGCTTTGTGATTTAAGGACCAGTTTAGGTGAGATCATGGTATGGTGAGGGTGGAGGTGGTTTAACCTTTGGATTTACCTGGTTGTTTATGGATGGTTTTATCCCATTAGATCCCACATTCATTCTTGTAATATGGAACGGGGGTCATTGGCTGAAAGAAAGATTTGGTTCATCCCAATCTATGGTCGGGTGGTACGTGGAAGTCCCTAACTTGGTTGGATTTTGCATATGGTTAATAAGAACTAATATTTTCCTATTTTGATGAGTAAATGTACTTGTTATTATGTGGCTTAAATGGATTTTCTATTATTTTTATTTATCTGATTATATGATGGTAATAAGCATGGTTAATTAACAAATCTATGTATGGATCATATCACATTTCACTCAATGAATGTCTGGTTAATGAGTGTACGACCTAACTAGTGTTATGAAAGCTATTTTGAAAAGGCATAAGCCCTTCTTGTTAAATTTCATATAAGCTTTCAGATCCTTATGTTCAAATATGCATTCATGACATGTAGGTTCCATGTTCACCATGTGTTTGACGAAATGTCAATACTGGTTGGGATGGACTAGGTCATGTCTTGGTTCAAGTTTTGGTTTTTAAGCTTTGTTTCTATGCCATTTATCATTTCTAGAAGTTTCACTAAGTTCTAGGAAGAGGCTTGAGTCTTGGCCCTAAACCAGTGTCTCAGATTTTGGGGTCGTTAAAATAGAACTAACTAGAAAAAACCACATTCGCAAAGAGGTAGGATTATCAGTGCAATTGGAGGGCTACAGTGACTTGCATGCCTTGGAAAGGTAGCGGATGAGGCTCTAGATTAGTGAAAAAAAAGAGTTGTCTCAGGGTTTGGACACCTGGAGGAGTTGGGTTTCTCCTGGAGGTACTGTAGCACCTGAGGGAAGTCAGTAAGGTCTTAAGTTATTGAATCCATTTCCTTATGGTCATATAGGAGGTTGAGTCTTATCATATTGATCCTTAACTCATGTTTACCCCATGAAAATCAATGAAAGTGGGTAAATGTGGGAGGAGGTTATTATAGGGTGCTATCATAGCGTGTTACACTCCCTTTGGGTAAAGTATGATCTTGTCATGATTATGGTTGTCTTGCATGGGGTCATGGTGTACAATTGGTATGGTCATGCATGATGTTTTTATATTTATATGATTATAATTATATATTTATCAAAATAATGTGGATTGATCTTTTAGATGATCTAAGACTTCCCTGAACATCAATAAGGTATGGTTTTGATTTTGGTATCTATTTGATTTATCTAACATGGCCTACATGTAGGAAGATGAGAATCAAAATGACGAGAGAAAAGGTAGACTAAAGTTCCCGTGACTCTCCCTACAGATCAGTTGAGTAGAAATGAGGAGAGGATTCTCCTGGTATAGTAGATACATTGAGGAGTTTGAGGGCAGAGATTAGAAGTTGTAAAGAGGACAATGATAGGTTGGTTGAGGCTCAAGAAAGACTTGCAAGGGCTTAGGAGAAGCAGGTAGAGTTTAATGTAGTAATTCTTCATATTTTTTCAGAGTTGCAGATATAGGGAAAATTGAGGATAATCAAAGAGAAAGAAGAGAAAACTAATGGAGCCTCTGGTAGCAGGTCTCGGTTTGGATACAGGTTAGATAGGGATATAGTTAGACATGGCGGATCACTAGATACACCTGACAGGAGGATTGGTATCTATGGGCATCATTCTAGTTCCTCATCCAATATACATCATCATAGTCATCACCATCATCATCCTTATATGAGGGGTTAGTACTTTCCTTAGGAGTTCTAGAAAGTCAAGCTCCCTAAATTCGATGGAGAGATGAAGAAGTCAAAAGATGCAAAAGCATGGTTGCTTGGGATGAATAAATTCTTCATATTGCATAGACATTCAAAGAACATGAAAGGAAATATATCCACCTTCAATCTCAAAGGGAAAAAGTATATTTGGTGGGAAGATGTGAAGAATGTCAAGGGCATTCTAGAAGAAGAGATGACTTGGGATTATTTTGGGAGACTGTTCAAGAAGAAATACATGTCTGAGAGGTACTATGATGACAGAGCTAAGGAATTTTATGAGATGTAGACAGGTTCTATGACAGATAATGAGTACACTAGCATGTTCTTGGAATTGTTGAAGTATGTGTCTTACCTCAAGGATGAGAAGGCTAAGATTTAGAGATTCATCAGGGGGCTACTAGTAGGATATAGAGACTAGATTAAATTTGATGAGCCTAGATCGTTAGAGGAAGCCATCAGGAAGCTGTAACATTGTTATTAGTAGTCAAAGTGCAAAGCTAATGCTAAGCGTGACTTGAAGGGAAATGAGAAAGTTAAATGGAAGTTGCCACTGATGTGTGGGGAAAACCTCAAGATGTAGGTGAGAAAGAAAATGTGGTTCCTTGCAAGAAGTTTAATGCAATTGAGAAGGGATATGGGTCACAACTTAGAGACCAGCAAAATAGAGGTGATGGTAGGGGACCGTTGTAGTGTTGGATATGTGGTAAAGATCATTGCAAGAAGGATTGTACATTGTATCGGAGTGGCAAGCCTCAAATCTATAGTGCTCAGGAGGCAAGACAGTTGGGAATGATGGTCATAGCATTCCTTGGATTTATGCAGTTGTGGTAAACAAGAAGGAAGATGACCAAATGTCCATTATTAAGATGCAAGATAAGCTCTATGGTTGAGTTGTTTCTATTTTGATTGATCCTGCATCTAATTATATTTATCTTAATCATGACCTAGTGGATAAGTGTGTCTTGAGAAAAGAAGTGCATATAGAGTCTTGGTTAGTGAAATTTGATACAGGTACTAAGAAGAGAGTTCATCACTCAGTAATAGCTTGTGCATACAAGCTAAATGGTGTGCCTACAATAGCACATTGAATGTACTACCATTGGGATCATATCGTATGATTTTGCGTATGGATTGGTTGTACCTTCACAGGACAAAAGTAGATTGTTATGACAAGGAAATTGAGTTCGTAGATGATAATGGTGAAAAGATAATTCTACAAGGAGAGAAGAAGCCTGAATCAGTGAGGATGGTCACCGTTATGTAGGCTAAGTGTAGTTGCAGGAAAGGATGTGTGATGTTTTCATTCCATAACTCTAGTGACAAGGGTAAGGATGTTGAGGGTGCAAAAATATTCAATAGGTACCCTGTATTACAAAAGTTTTAGGATGTTTTTCCAAAAGATATTCCACAGTTTCCTCCATACAGGGAAGTGGATTTTTTTATTAAGTTAGTACCAAGAGCTATACCAACATCAAAGGGACCTTACAAGATGAGCACACCAAAGTTTGTAGAGTTGAAGTTGCAACTGAAGAAAAAGCTTGATAAGGGACACATTAGGCCAAGTGTATCACCTTGGGGTGCACCAGTATTGTCCGTGAAGAAGAAGGATGGTACTCTAAGGTTGTGCATTGATTACATACAACTGAACAAGGTGATAGTTAAGAATAGGTACCCAATTTCGAGGATGGATGGCTTGTTTGATCAGTTGAAGGGAGCATCAATGTTCTTGAAGATTGATCTGAGTTCAAGATATCATCAGTCATGCACCAAAGAAGAGGACATATACAAGAATTCTTTGAGGACCAGGTATGGGCATTATTAGTCTATTTTAGTTCCATTCGGTTTGACAAATACTCCAACTACTTTTATGTGCTTGACGAATAATGTGTTTTGTCCTTATCTAGACAATTTTGTTATTGTATTCATGGATGACATCTTGATATATTCTAAGAATGAGGAAGATAATGTTGATCATTTAGAAGTCATGTTGAGATTGCTAAGAGAGCATCAATTGTATGCCAACCTTAGAGAGTGCAGTTTCTTTCAAAAAAAGGTATGTTACTCTGAACATGTTAATTCGAAGAAAGGCATAACAATAGATCGAGAAAATATAATATCTATCATGGAATGGGAAACTCCTAGAAATGTGTATTAGGTAAGATCATTCATGGGTTTAGCAGGTTATTATAGGAGGTTCATCAAAAACTTCTCTCGAATTGTCTATCCCATTACATATTTAAAGAGAAAAGGGAATAAATTTGAATGGATAAAGGAATGTGTAGCCAGTTTTGAGAAGTTGAATTAATTGCTAACAAATGATCCAATTCTTAAGATTGCAGATCCATATATAGAGTTAATGGTGTGTACAGATGCCTACAAGAGAGGACTTGGTGGGGTCTTGATGTAGGAGGGACAAGTGGTATGCTATCAGTCCAAGAAACTGAATGAGAACAAAAAATAACTATTTGACGCATGATCTTGAGTTGGCATCTATTATCCATGTATTGAACATGTGGAGATGCTATCTTCTTGGAAGGAGGTTTGTATTGATAAGCGACCACATTGGATTGAGGTACCTATTTGACCAACCAAATACAAATCTCAGGAAAGCTAGATGGTTTCCAGGTTGGCCACCCTAAGTGAGTTTGACTTTGAGATTACATACATCAAGGGTTAAGATAACAGGGTTGCATATGCTCTCAACAGGAGAGTGCAGATGAACCATGTTGTAGTAGTAAGCTCATATAGGAAAATTTTATAGGAACGAGTATTACAAGTAGGACAACAAGATGACAGGTATGGGGAGCTTAGGCATAATTTATAGCAGCAGGGTACAGATGATCAGGATGTGGACTATCATCTCATGAAATATGGTTTGGTGAGATTCAGGGACAGGATTTATGTGTCAAAGGACAATGGGATCAAGAATCTTATCTTGTGAGAGTTTCTTTTCAAAGCCTTATTCAAGACACCCGAGATACCAAAAGACATTCATAGCAGTGAAAAAGTTCTACTACTGACCGAATATGAAGAAGGCAGTGGAAGAGTTCATGGCTAGATGTTTGGATTGTTAGCAGATGAAAGCATTGTGTAAGCATCAAGATGGATTGCTTCATCCTATTCTGATTCAAGAAAGGAAGTGAGAGGTCATTTCTGTGGACTTCTTTATGGTCTTCCGAAGACATCAAGGCAACATGATTTTCTCATGCTTTGGGTCAACAGGTTGAGCAAGGTATCTCACTTCATTCCAATGAAGACTACTTATTCAAAAAATGAGGTGGCACAAGTATTCATCAGGGATATCGTGAGATTGTATGGTGTTCCAAAGAATATTTTGTTAGAGAGGGATGCTAAGTTAACTTCAAAGTTTTGGAAGTATTATTTTGCAATTTTTTAGATAGGGTTGGCCTTCAGTACAGATTATCATCCATAGATAGATGGATAGATAAATAGGATCAACAAGATTCTGGAGGACATGTTGAGGATATATGTGATGCATCAACAGAGGATATGGGAGGGGTACCTTCCACTGGTTGAGTTTTTCTACAACAACGGTTATCAAGAGTCACTAAGGATGACTCTGTTTGAGGCATTATATGGGTGGAGTTGTAATACTTCCATCAGTTGGAGTGATCTAGTGAATATGGTATTGATAGGACCAGACATGTTGGTAGACATGGAATAGGAAATAAAAAATATAAAAAAGAATATAAAGGTAGCACATGATAGGAAGCACAGGTTATGCAAACTAGCATAAGGTAGTTAAGGAGTTTCAGGTTGGGAAGCATGTGTATTTGTACATCAAGCCCGAGAAGAGCTCCTTGAGGATTAGATCATGTGCCAATTTGGCACCATGGTATTACAGGCCTTTTGACATCCTTCAGAGGAATGTACCAGTGGCCTACATACTTTCACTGCCTCCAAAGGTGAAATTCCATGATGTTTTCCATGTTTCATTGCTTAAAATATATCTAAAGAATGTTGATCATGTTATTGAATCATTTGTATTACAAGTGTAACCATAAGTAGAATTCCAATCGGGACCTCAGTGCATATTGCAATGGAAATAACTCATGCTCTAGAACAAAGAAATAAAGAAAGTTAAAGTGCAATGAAAGCACTTTGGGCTCGATGAAGTTACACTTGAGATGGCTGATCAGATGTTGGTTATGTATCATTCATTGTTTGTCAGTTGAGGCAAACCAATCTTGGTATATGTATATATGTACATGAATGTAAATAATGCCATGATTTGTGTTATAAAGATCCAATAAGTGGTATCCTTATCTACTTGTCATGTTGGTTTTGCTTTTGAGCAAGTTGTTAATTATAAATGTTGCAATGAGCTAGGTTATAAAGCTCCATGGGCATTATCTTTTTATTTTCAATGATTTTGCTAGTTGTAGGTGTCATAGAACACTGAGGGAGGTGTTCCCCTAAAGGGGAGGGGTTTGTAACAACACCAAGTTGAAATTTCATGGAATAAAAGTTAATAAAGGAAAAATAAGACCAAGGTCAAGGGACACTTATTCCAAGATGATTGTTGGGAAAATAGCCTAGTTTCCATCACTTGGTGTGTTTATGGATAAAGGGAAATTGGAAATGGCAATGGAAAAGGCTTTTAAAAGACAAAGAGGCATTAATTGGCATTTTTTTAAGAAAATAAAAGAAATTATGAGAAAAGGGAGGCGAAAGATCACAGGTTGCATGTGAGGAGAAAATTGAAGGAAAATAAGTGGAAAATGAAGAAATTAGAGACATCAATAATAAAAAGACATCATAACATCAATTGGTAGCCTTTTGTTAGTTTAGTTTAGGAATTGGTTTCAGAGAGGAGAAGAGCACCAAGAGGAGAAGGAAAGAAAGCAAGAAAATGAAGGACAAGGAAAGCAAAGGATGGTAAGGATAAAGCAAGGAAAGGTTGGATCAGGCAGCTAATGCAGGAATATTTGCAAGTAATAGATTTCATGTCTGGTTTCCTAGATATTTTTGGCATGCATGGCATATGAATGCGCGTATTTTGGTTTCTTTTTTCTTGGTAGCATGGATTTTTCCAAGTTTAGATAGTGGTTTTAGCCTTGCTATACCATTTCTGGATGGCCATGGTGTGATGGGATTCTTTCTCAGTTAGCTATAAATTATTGGAAGTTTTTAGATCTGGGTGAGTTGGTCTCATGAAAATCCCAAGGGTTGGGGGTGGAGATGGTTTTCTCTGGGCGTTCCTTAACAAGTGGGTGGAGATAAGAAAATTCCTCAAGGGATGGTGAAGGAATTCTAAAGCATCCAAGCTCGGTTTGGTTTTGTGATCTCGCTAGTTTAGGTGAGATCACGGTATGGTGAGGGTGGAAATGGTTTAACCTATTGATTCCCTTGGTTGTTTATGGATGTTTTTATCCCATGAGATCCCACATTCATGCTTGTAATATGGCACGAGGGTGATTGGCTGAAAGAGAGATTTGGTCAAGCCCAATCTAGGGTTAGGTGGTACGTAGAATTGCTTGACTTGGTTGGATTTTACATACGGTTAATAAGAGCTAAGTTCCTCTTGTTTTTATGAGTAAATGTGCTTGTTATTATGTGGCTTAGATGGTTGTTTTATCATTGCTATTTATCTAGTTATATGTTTCTTATAAGCTTGGTTAATTGATAGATCTAAGTATGGATCTTATCAAAAGTCACTCAATGAATGTTTGGTTAATGAATATATGACCCAACTAGTGTTATTCCAACTATTGTGAGAAGGCATAAACCCTTCTTGTTAAATCTCAATAAGTTTTCATATCCTTATGTTCAGGTATGCATTCATGACTTGTAAGTTGCATGTTCACCATGTGTTTGATGGAATGTCAGTTCCAGTTGGGAGGGGTCAAGTGAAGGCCTGGTTCAAGTTTTGGCTTACAATATTTATTTCTATGTCATTTATCATTTCTGGAAGTTTCACTCAGTTTTGGGCAGAGGCCTAAGACCTGACCCTTAAAAAGTGGCTCAAAAATTGGGATCGTTGACATATAACTGACTCAAAAATTCCACAGTCACATGAAGACAATCTTATCAGTGGGACTGGAGGGCTAAAATCACTTACGTGCCTTAGAAAGGGAATGGTTGAGGCTCTAGGTCAATGAAAAAGAGAGTTATCTTAGGGGTTGGACAACTGGAGGGGTTGGGTTGCTCCTAGAGGTCCTGTAGCACCTCAGGGAAGTCAGTAAGGTCTTAAGTGGTCAACTCCATTTCCATAATTTCATATAGGAGGTTTAGTATTATCATACTGACCCTTAGCTAATGTTTACCATGGTAAGATAGGTGAAAGTGGGTAAATGTGTGAGGAGGCAGTTACACTATAGTATGTGTGGAAGGTCAAAATGGTTTTGTTTTGTTGATTCAACTTCCTAAACTTTACATGGGGAGTTGAATCACATCATAGTAGCCTCTCGTCACATGTTTACCTCGGTGGACTGGTTAACTTGGGTAAGTGTGGGAGGAGGTTGTCACAAGCGATACAGTTGGATTGATGTATACCTTTTCAAGCATTTCTTTCAACTGCATCTTCAATTCCACTAAATTTGATGTGCTCTGTTATCACTCAGGTAGTCCCTAGGCTCCTTATAGGGATACGGCCAAGGTAACCACAAACCAATCTTTGGATTGCAGGTTCTAGCCCACCTGCAATCAGAGAGGGCTCTCTCTTTAATGATTCAACTTTTTTGATGATTTTAGGCTAGCTTTTGGCTCAGGGGTTTTTTGTTTGTGTTTGGATGGAAGGTAGGAATCTCAAGCAAAGAGGCAAGGTAAGGTGTGATAAGTTTCGAACCATTGGGCGTGGAGTCGTGGATTAAGGCTTGCTATAGCGTTTTCTTGGTCAAAAGGGGATTATGGAGCGGGATAGCCACACAGGATACAATTATCAATCTACTGAAAGGATGGAATGAAAATCAAAGATGAAAGGCAAAGGAGAATCATTTCATCATACTGAAAAAGAGGAGAAATGGATGAATGGTGATCTAGGAGCAGTTAAGAATTCCTAAATATTCATTCATATGTGAAAGAAACAGCGTAAACAAGATCATTTAAGTATACATGCTCATAGCTATTTCTGATGAAAACATAGAAAATGCAGAAATTGAACTTAAGGTGTAGTGAAACAAATCTTAAGCTATTCTTTTTTCCTGCAATTTAGAAGGCAGAACGGCGGTAAAAACATGAAAATTAACAGAGGAGAGAAACACTTATTGAATCATGTAGAAGCACAGGAATTCCGTAATCACTCCTTGGCCAATTGAACACATCAAGTAGTTTCGAAATCCACGCTTTCAGAAATCTTTGATTATAGAAAATATGACAGTTACAGTGCGGGTCTCTGCTTGGGGAAATTGCTGGGAAGCAGACTAAGCAATGTCTTAGACTCACTGACTAACCAACCTACCAAGCAACCAACCCCTCACTACATTGTTCAGGGTGGTATATATAAGCAAAATATCAGAAAGGCATTCATTACAATTGACCTAAACAGGTCTGCTAGAAAAGCTCTTCAAAAATCTAAGTGTTGCTGGAATTAAATGCAGGTAAGTCCTTTTGGCTGCGCTAGAGGCAGCTGAATTAGAAAAGACTACAATGTGGCCTTTGGAGGCTTGATGCGGTGCTGCTGGGATGATTGTGCTTCGGGATCTGTAGTTCTGCTCTGGTGCGAGTTGAATGTGCAATGATTATGATTTGAGGGCTTTGAGTGGCTTCACCCTCTTTCTTTGACTCTGCTGGAAGGTATTAAATGTTCTCCTGCTTCGAGCCGCTGCTTAAGATTTTCACTGATACTCTTTGCCGCTACATTGATGGCTTCCGCCGCCTACTGATACTCTTTGACATGCTTGCTACATGATGATTTGATCTGATACACTTTAAACTCTGTCATTGGTCCTCTGCTGTCTTTAAACCGGATCAATTTGGCATGATCGGGCGATTTTCAGGCTTTTTCGGCACACAACGGGCTAAGGAATCAAAAGATTCCCCAAAGATTCCCCAAAACGGCCTATTTCCCGTAGCGATGCGCGATTTCTCTTCCTGCGCGAATTTTCGGCTTTCTGGCTACTGACGTCAGCAGTACGGCGGATGACGTCAGTTTGCGGTGGGTCCCTGGTACAGAAGTGACATGGCGAGGTGCTGATATTGAAGGCGATGCGATGAACTTCTTCAATGCGATCGCAATATCGCATCGGTGGGGAACGGGAAGGTGTTTTAGTTGGACATTTGGCGCTTGCGACCGCTGATCGTCGATATTGCGATATCGCGTCAAGTGGCGACGGATGGGTCATAACTTGCATGGAGAGGATACTGTGATCTTGCGATGCGATCTGGCTTTCTATGGTCTGCGGAGTGTTAAGGAAGTCAGCGAGGGTTTTGTTGCGGTCGGAAGGAGTGAGTAAGTGGGTGTGAAAGGCATTTGAGGCTTCGGAAGGGGTCCGATCACCTCAAAGGGATTTTATACTCTGGAAGGAGTCCATTGTATTTGGAAGATGGTTTGAAGGGGCAGCATGAGGGTTCTTGCTAAGTTTCAGGTAAACTGAGCAATTCCTGGGGGTACTTATGGTTATTTTTCAACCAGGGGGAGGGATATTTACATAGGGGATGATTTACATAATTTTAGTAGGGGGATGGGAAAATATAGGTAGCTAAATAATAATGTCAGTGGTTAATATGGATGGTAAGAAAACGCTAAGTTCATGAGACCTTAGGCTGTTACAAAGGGATAAAACCTTTTTCAGAGAGAGTATGGAACAACTTTGAGTAAAGCAGATCTTCACCCAAGATAATGCTATGAAAATGATGGAACTTAAGAGGTATCAAGCAGATCTTGACCTCTTTTAGGGAAGTTAGTTAATGAGTGGGGGGGAAATGGAGAAAGGGAGTTAGTTATACCTGTTTTTGAGCTCTTTGCATAGAACTGCCTGCTGATTGTGTCCTGAGTAAAGATGACACCTGAAAACCTGGAATTGATCAGCAATTAAGATTCAACAACCTCAAAACTACCTACCCAGCCTACTTACCTAACATTTTTTCTTCTTTTGATTTGGGTGCACTTAGACTTGCAAACCCATCATTCCATTTTTTCTTTTCATGCTTTCCTATCTACAGAACTACCCTTATTTCATCCGAGGGCCCAGATTAAGCTGTTGGGCTCCTTTGGTTCTCTACCTATCTAAGAATCTGCCAAGATTAGCTGTTTGGACAGATTTACAATTCTCTATATTCTAAAACAGGAAATTTAAACCTAGGGAGACCAAGATTAAGCTGTTTGGACCTCCCTTTAACTGAAAATTGGCGATACCGGAATAACTTGTCAAAAATTTGGAAGGCAATTAAATGAACTCTGAGTAGCCGTCTTCGCTTGGAGACTGTTAAGCAAATATGGAGCATTGCAACATGCAAAGTATGACATATTTGGCCTGTAAAAATGTCAATCATGAAATATGAATAACCTGCTGCAGCAGGAGGCTAACAGGAACCTTATCTGTCTTTGGTACCAAATGACATGTATTCCTCCCAGAGCGTGGATCTTCCATCTAGTGAAGACCTCTTGGGAGCCATGTTCTCTTATGGGTCATGAACATATGTTGGAGCAGAGTTCCTTGTCTTGTGTCAAGCTCCTTAAAAAATGAAACAAAGGGTGTGAGCATAGTTCCTTGTCTTGTGGAAAGCTCGTTAAAAAATGAATCAAGATGCCCAAGCATAGTTCTTTGTCTTATGTCATGCTCGTTAAAAAAATGAAACAAGGGTCTCGAGGATAGTTCTTTCACTGTGTCAACCTCGTTAAAAAATGAAACAAATCCCTAGTCCAAATCGATTCTTTGATTAAGATATCGTAAAATCCCATTTGAGTCTTTCATGGATCTCGAAAGTGAACCTTCATTCCATTCACCTAATTGACTGAAATGAAGCTTGGGGGGCATGTACCTTGATTGAGTCATTATGTTGGGGGCATGCAAACTTATAGAAGCATAGTTTTTCGTTTTAAGCTTGTATAAACATGAAACTGAATCCAAGCAGAGTTCTCTGTGATTCAAGCTTGTATAAAAATGAACCCATGCCCGATTTACATCTCGTGATTGTCATTTTTATCAGTGAATTTCTACTAGATGAGCCTTGATTGTTTCATTCCATCGCCACCATCTCTTTGGCCGATCATATGCTTTCACTTGGTTGTTTTTCCTTACCATAACCAGTTTCTACCCTTTATACCACCCATTCCTCCAAGATGAGTCACCTTTAAGCTCTTTTCTGACTTGTAAAAGATGACAAAATTGTTGAGTATTTTTCCATTTTGACTCGTTAAAGAAAATAAAATGGGGAGGTATGCTTTCAGCTCTTTTCCAATATTTTAAACACAAAAAAATTTCCGAGGTCTTATCGTTTTGAACTCATTAAAGGATGTGAAATGTCATTTACCCAGTATAAATTTACCCCTTTTTCGGGCTAGGATAAACTATTTACGAAAAATGTACTCCTTGACTAAAATGATCAAGCGGTTCTCTCAAGTATTGTTTTCTACCTTTTCGGGCTCGAGAGACACAAATGTATGAAAAGGGACCTTTTGGAGTTTTCTTTTCCATGTCTTTTTCAAACTCTCTAAACATGAAAAAGATACTGAGTTACACCTTTGTCGAACTTGTTAAAATATTAAACGACATCGGATTCGCCACCGTGGCAAACATGAGTTTCTCCTTCCTAGGGCTCGTTAAACTTACTAGGTCGGATTTGTCCGAAGGATGAACTTACAGTGGATGCATATGTTATCCCATTCAAGCTTGCGATTAAAAAAATAATTATGGTACCTGCCAGGAATGGTGGGGGAAGGTTGGAAATCTAATCAGTCATGTCGGCAACTCACTCTTGAACATGACACTTTTTGCTTCATGTCGGGAAGGGATATCCTCCTTTTTATCATTGACCTTCCTGGCTTGGGTCATTCGTTTTTTCCTTCCATTTAATCTCTGCCACGTTATCATGACGACCAATCCTATGGATCCAACAACTGCCAAAATTCTAGCAGTGTCGCCGATATGTTCAAGAGTTTTCCTTCTGCAGTTACACTTACCCTTGATTCTCTGTATCATCCAAAATCATTTTGCATCCTTTTATCTCATGTCGATGATGTGGGATACATGATGGCCCTCCTTCGACACAGTCACTTCCTATCGACTTCAGCTCATTATCCAGGAAGTTGGCCGAGATACTCCCTTCCAGTGCCTTAGAGCTTGCATGCCCTAATGGCAAGTTCACATCATTGGCTTTCGATCGGGTGATTTCACGGGTGTTCGACATCAATTCCTCTATTCACATTCTGTGAATTGTTCTGATAGTACCTTGAGGACCATTGTCATTATTGGTGGTTTCTCTCACGTTTGTTACAGTTCACATCATCGGCTGGTAATCAAGTGATTTTCTAGCATGTTTGACGTCAACACATCCATTCACATGTTAGAATTTGTACTTTGATCGGGTCGTGGTGGAGCGTAAGACCCTGGGCTCAGATTACAAAAGTCCAGGTTGTGAAGTGGTGTGACATGATTATGTTGATATACATGTCTCTCTCAAATGGATGGCTGCACCATACCATGAGTTATCATATGTGATCCTTCTCATTATTGGATGGTTGTGACAATACCTTGGTTTCGATATGATCGTCTTTATCAGATGGTTGTGCCCATGCTTGGATCCATTTACATGATTATTCTATGGATGGTTGCATCCATGCCACAATTCATGTATCATTTGACAAAGCTTTTAGTTATGTATATGTATCTGTAATTGCTTGCAGGTTTTCCGACGATAAACTCTGGTTCCCCGCACTAGTTCATAAATCATTTCATCCCTCACTCTAGTTCGGCCTTCACGCTTTAGGGGGTATCTGTTACATGGGATTTTGTTAATGTCCTTGTACTCCCCGTTCCTTGATCCTGGAGGACCTCTACAGTGAACCCTACATGCTTTCCCTTCATAAAGAAACTCCCATTATGTCCCTCTTCATGAGCAAAACAATTCCCTTTTGCACCATTTTCCAAAAATCTTCTGTTTTTCCTAGTTTACAAGACTAGCGCTAATGACCCTTGTCCTCCTCGCGTCGATATATAGAGATTAACGCTGTCCTTAGTGAAGACTGGAGAAACTAAGCTTTATTTCAGTCGCACCAATCCTCTTTTGGAAAGTTTTTTAAATAAGGAGCCGAAGCTTCCAGCTCTAGAAGCTTCGTAATGCAAGTCTGGTAAATGGTTGGGCCAGATGGAGTTGAGGATGTCAGTTTGGGCTTCTTTCCCCTATTAGGATGGAACTACCTCAAGAGATAAGACGTTCTCCCATGAGAAGAGGAACCATCTCCCATCCATTCATGTTATATAAACCTCCATTTTTTCCCAAGCACAAGCTAGTGTTAGTGTTAATGTTAGTGTGCTAGTGCTAATTAAGTTTGGAGTAAACAACAAGCTATTCATAGTTGTAGCTCTCTAGTTGTGTGTGAGGTAGAAGTGTGAATTTGGTTTAGTGTGAAGCCTAAAAGGAAGAGCCTTAAAACTATCATTGTTGAGGCCATCATGGAATGCTAACGAAAGTGTGTGGGAACCTGGTTTTGTTATAGGAGAACAAAAACGTCAAGACAATGGTTGTAATCTCTTCTTGATTTAATATATATGCAACTATCGGTTGATTTCCTACATAATGTGTCATCTCACATGTTTATGGCTTAATGTTTCTTGACTTGTTAAGTAGGTTGAATTACAATTTGTCTATTATCATGGTTGTTGTTTGTTGTTGTTTACTTGTTTTAGGTGTTCGAAGAAGGAAATGGGAAATAGCTGGAGCGAGCAAGCAAGGGCATCACCAAACGGGATAACCGTACTAAGAGGTAGGCCCTCTTAATTGGTTATAACCTAAGGAAACCTTCCATAGAATGTCTTGTTAGTGGCTAGACCCGCTATCGGGCTAAAGGAATTGTTTGTGTCCGCACTTATAATTTTATTTCACCACACTCAGCAACACCTGAAAAGCTGCACATATAGAATGAATAGGGAAAAAATCCTGAAGGAGCTACGAGTACACATGTTTGTACAGACCCATGGGTACAGTCCCTCAGGCGTGGTACATATAGGAAGAAATTCGAAGACAAACTGGGAACTAGGATGCACTGGCTAAACAATTCAGTAGTAGTTTTTCGTTCAAAGATAGTGACAGATGACTAATCGAGGCTCTGTATGCCATCAAAAGAATATTATTCACATCAAAACATTTGTGGGTAGGATGAATTGACAAAAATTTCCTGCAATATGTTTATGAGTTAGGGTATTCAGAGTCCATGGATTATAGGAAGGTGAGCGCAAATATAGAGGAGGATGATCTAGAGGGACTGAGGCACCTACCGTTTCAAGAGACTAAAGGAGAAAGGGATATTCAAGAGGGATCAGTAACATATTCCCCCCACTTTCTCCCAGTAAAACTGTGGAAGCATAACATCAGGACAAAGGACAAACCAAAGATGGCATCAATAAGGGACTACTGGGATGAGCACATGACTAAGGAGATTTTTGATCTATTGCGGGAGTATGAGGATTTATTCCTAGCTTCAGTCGTTAAATTAAAATGAATCAAAGGAGATATTGTAGAAATGAAGATTGTGCTAAAGCCTGACGCCAAGCCTGTGAAGCACAAATCGTATAGCCTAAACCCAAGAGTAAAAGAAAAGGTCAAGAAGGAGATAGATAAAATGCTCGAGGTTGGACTCATATTTCCAGTAGATGAAGCAAAATGGATTTTCCCAATAGTGATCCAGAAAAAAAGGACGCAAAAGAAATAAGGGTCTGTGTAGACTATGTAGCCTCAACAACGCTTGTGTCCATGACCCATTCCCCATGCCTTTCAGTGATGAGGTCTTGGATTAACGTTGCGGGGAATGAAGCCTACTCCTTCACAGGTGGGTTCTCAGGGTACCATCAAGTTCGAGTAACAGAGAAATACAAAAAGAAAACAACGTTCACCAAAAAAAGGGCTCGTACACATATCCTGTCATTCCTTTTGGCCTAAAGAATGCACCTATCATGTTCCTCCATATTATTATCGCTGATTTTAGAGATTAAATTCACCGATTCTTGGAGGTATACATGAATGATTAGACAATTTATAGCTTGTTGAAGAAGCATGCCAACTTACTTAGAGTAGTTTTTTATCGATGTAGACAATGAAAAATCTCTCTGAACCTGAAGAAGTGTATCTTTGCACTTCCGTTTGGTACATTGCTAGGCCACATTATGTGTAAAGACGGTGTTTATGTGGACTCTACAAAAGTTGTGGAAATTGTAAATGTGGACCCGCCGGCCAATGTGAAGTAGTGGCGATCGACGTTGGGTCACACAAGCTATTATCGCTGATTCATCCACAACTATGCATCCATCACTGCTCCCATGGAGAATTTTCTCAAGAAGACACAAGCATTCAACTGAACGGAGACTTGTAAAGTAACATTGAACATCTTGAAGGAAAAGTTGGTAAGTGCACCCATATTAGTATACCTGGACTGGAACAAACAATTCCATATGCATATCAATGCATCGAACATTGCTCTAGGGGTAGTGTTGGTGCAACCAGGAGAAGAGAACTTGGACAATCCGATCTACTTTGCAAGTAGGAAGACATTGGCTGCAGAAAATACCTACACCATGACTGAGAGAGAAGCACTAGCCATGGTGTACTCCTTGCAAAAGTTTCAGCACTATTTACTTGGAGCCCCGTTCAAATTCTTCACAGATCACTTGACATTAAAATACTTGGTCAACAAGCCAGTGTTAGAGGGAAGGATCTACAGGTGGCTATTATTGTTCCAGGAGTTTACATTCGAGGTTATCATTAAACCATGCTGCTTGAATGTGGGATCGAATCATCTCTCCAGATTGGAATCAAGGGAAAATTGGGGCTCAAAGGATGATCAACTATCGGACGCTAACTTATTCCGCATAGAAGCAATACCTGATTACTTGGAGGAAATCATAGATTTTCTAGCCACAGGGAAATTTCTAGAGGGGCACACAACGATGTAGAAGAGACACATGTTGGTGCAAGAAACTAAATATCAATTGATTGCAAGGCATTTATATAAGCTGGGCCTCGATCAAGTCTTGCGGCGGTGTCTCCTCCAGCATGAAAGGCAAGATGCCCTGTGGGAGTGCCACGCAGGAGTCATGGGAGGGCATGTCGAGGGAAAATCAATGGCAAGGAAGGTCTTGCAAGCAAGATTATGGTGGCCTACACTCTACAAAGATGCCAAAGAATATGCGAAAGGGTGTTATGAGTGTCAAAGATTTGGAAAACTGTCACATCGTGATGAAGTACCATTACAGTTGGTACGTGCAGTGTAGATCTTTGAGAAGTGGGCAGTGGATTTCATTGGCTCGATCAACCCATCGACGCGTCATTCTCAAGAACGATATATCATCACTACTATTAAGTATCTCACGCGATGGACGGAGGTGACACCAATGAAATATTGTATAGGAGACACAACTGTTATCACTCAGGTTGTCCCTAAGCCCCTGAAGGGATATGGTCGAGGTAACCACAAACCAATCTTTGGATTACAGGTTCTAGCCCACCTGTAATCAGGGAGGGCTCTCTCTTGATGATTTAGCTTTGTTGATGATGATTTTAGGATAGCTATTGGATCCAGTGGGTTTTGTTTAGGTTTGGATGGTGTTTGAATGGAAGGAAGATGCATTCAAGCAGAGAGGCAGGCATAGAGTGATAAGTTTCAAACCATTGGGCATGGAGTCAAGGAGTAGGACC
>APFE030236103.1:0-13519 GCA_000404065.3 Pinus taeda
CTATTAATCCCTCTACAGTTTTATCCATTATACATAGATATATTATTGGTATCAGAGATAGATATATGATTGGTAAACTCTCTCACTCTGCAACTTCTATTGGTAGCAGGCAGATATCTGGTGACAACGCATAATCAATGCCCATTGAGTTCAAAGATCCATAGTTTCCTAGAAGATTTACACCACTCAAAAGATTGTGTTTTTTTAATTCTTGGTGCAATCAAGCATAGTAGTATAAATGAAAGCACTAGTTAATAAGTTACTAGCTCGCCAAATAATTTTTAGGAACTTCTCTATATCTCAACGAGAATCTTCTATATTTTCAATGATGGTATATCTTATTTATATCCATATCTCTATGAATATGAAACCATACCCATTATTGTTACAATTCATGGAATGAAATAATCATATGTGTAGCTAAATGTTTGAAAAATACTCTTGAGACAAATATTAAAATAGTACCCTTGAGAGCATAATTAAATCTAGCTTCTAGTAATTACACATCTCCCTTATACGAGGATGTAGATCACCAATCATGCAATCAATATATTTTAATATTTAATTCCATTTATTGATATTATATTTTAAAAAGTTTTTATAAAAAAGATTGAAAGGTTGTTGATCTCATTTTCTCTTAATGTTGCATTTATCCATACTTCAATGATTAATGACGTCATAAATGAAACTAGAAATTGGTCAGTTCCTATATATGATAGATGTTTTTTAGTGTATATCTTGGTTTCATAAGAGTACAAGGGAATTTTTTTATTTTAGTGGCATATTTTTACAAGCTTCCAACAAAACATGTATAGTCTCGAACATTATTTAAATAAAAGAAATTAAAAACATAAATTTAATTTATAAATTTTATGAGAACATTAATGTGATTGTAGAAATTATTTTTAAATTATCTTTTTTCCATTATAATTTATTTAAACTTTTGAATCCAATTGTATCCATTAACTTTATAAAAGTATATATTTGAATCCAAAATTCGTTTTCAAATATAAATAATATATTGAGAATGCATCCTTATTTCATTATATTATACCAATCTAACACGGAGATGCATATAATTGGTCAATCCACATATGCATATATATTTTTTAAATACTTGTGATTTTTTTTTTACTTTTTTGCAAATTTAAGGTAATATATAATAGAAAACCTTTCATCATTTAGTTTCTTATCATTCTCTAATCCAATGAATGCTTGTAACAAGTTTAGCCCCTATTTATGTCATTCCATTCAGTTGTCTAGTCATTAACATTTTCCACATGTATCATTATTTATAAACTACTGATCTCTCTTGGATGGCTATAACTGTTTTTTTCCTTTTTTGTTAATTTGAGTACTTTCATTATTTCATAAGATTACATTGGTTTATATAGTTTTCTATGATCCTATTGTCCTCACCCATACCCTATTTGCTGGCTAGTAGGTAATTACTAAAAATTATAGCCAATTACGAAATATAATTTTTTAACTAGAACAAAAAAGACACATTATATTTGAATACCTTCAATATCAAGATGCTCCTAGATACAATTACAAATAATATGAATTTACAGGGGCACTATGCTCCAGTCTGGATCATGGTGATGGAGGAGGCCTAATGTCACAGTGGATGTGCTTCACCATATAGACTGTATCCCTTCGAAGTGATCCAAGTTATGTTATAACAGCCATTGTACCCTTTTCATGCTAGACCAATAATCAAGAATATGTGAATGGTTTCTTTACAACTCATTCATGACACTAACAATTGTATTCTTGTATTCATGTCAGTCTTTGTTGAGTTTCTCCATAGGTTGGGTGATATGTCAAAATTGACTAATAAGGTTGTATTGGGAGGAAATAAGTCATAAATACTAAGGGTGTGGCCTAGGATGGGGTAGAGGGCTCTCACCATGTCCCAAATCTCCCACAAGCTGTCATCCTTGTTGATCCCTATCTGCAGTTCCATTTCTAGCTCTACCTCACTGATAAAGCATTGCACTCCAAGCTATATAAAAATATTTCTTACAAACCAAATAACTATTTCCACAAAAGAAATTAATACACCTAGATAGAACACCCCCATAACCCAAATATCTACATTGTATACATATATAAGTGGTTAGGGCTAACATTCACAAACTAAGTTGATAAGCACACCAAACCCTCCATCTAAACACTAGAAACTCAAGGTCCTTATAAAATGAGGACAACCACTTGATGCTAGATGAATCTCTATATTCTAGTCCACCCACTAACAAAATATTCCCCATCACCAAAACATAAACCGTCGACTAAACCAAAACCTCGTAAACAATCATAATATCAATCAAGAAAATAAAGATCCAATGTCCATGGTTAATTAAGAATAAGGCCAATATTGGTGAATTATGGTAGTTCTTAACTGCCACCAAGATGAATACATAGATGATGATATCAAGACATATATAGTGAACTTAGCTTAGTGATGTATAAACCATTGACATACCCCTCTGTGCAAAATATTTCCTAGTACATCTTGTTGTTTCTCTAGTGTGTATCATTTGACCAAGTGCATTATTTTTTCTACCATCTAGTATTGTAAAACCAAAAGGAAACTTATTTTAAAGAGTCAAATGAGTCTCTTGACTAGAGAAGATTGGAATGATCCTAGCATCACCTTATACCTTATATAATTTAGTATTTCCCATATTAATTCTCAGTTGATCCCTATTTCGAGCATGTAAATCCCCAAGTCCCATGCGTGAACCAATGCAGCTACTCCCACCCCTCTCATCTTGTTGAAAGTAATAAAAAATCATCTCATTAATTAACATAAATTCACATGTTCTTACATGGTTTGGGGGTGTCAAGTCAGCCGCCCTTAATTATAATTAAGGTCGAGTTAGTGGCAGGAACCTCCGTGAGCCTCACTTCGTGATATTTTTTCAATGCCAATGTGCGACTATCAATATGTATTACTTGCATGTATATTTGGATCTTAATTTGTGATTGAAATATCCACCATCTTAAGGGGATCCCCTACTGGGTAAATATGGAATGAGGAATGCGACATGCAACCACATGGTTGAGACTTAAAATGCATTGGACATTTTTTTAACTATATCGTAATTATTTAATTTTTAGTATTTCTACATAATCCATTATTATGAAGATATACTCTAGTAACGTATTATATGTTAATTTTTTATTTTAATATATTTGGATGAAAGTGGGATGCATTACATTTTTACATCAAAAAAACATTGATTGGATGATGGAATGGATTGAATGATGGAAAAAATAAACTTATGGTAAATTATCACGGCATGGTGTGACTACATTGGTCAATGAAGTAGAACATGAGAGAGACACCAATAATATTGTGAAAGAAATTGTTTTATAAAATGGTTTGAAACTTAAATAGGGTATCATGTCCACGCATACTTTTTTTTTAATATTATATTGATTTATATCATCTATTTTTTTTAATTGCCATAAATTATTATAAATATTTTTATCAATTGAGAATGTGTTTTTCACATTCATGACATTACACAATTAAAACAGTACGAGGTTATATGGTGTAATGTCCACAAATTCTACATCAAAAAGTTGGATGAAAAGATGAAAACTTCTAATATTGCGATTTTCGTATTATTTTAGGTTACTAATTCTTGCTTAAGAAGTGATAGACATCCATAAGTCTCTCAAAATAGATACTATTATTTACAATATATACTGGAATATGACTTTAAATACTTCAAAACATTTTTTTTCTATGTTAAATGGTAAAAGTTACAAATGAATGAATGTGATCTTGACATAATTGTTGTTCAACATGGTAATTGATTTACAATGGTTAATACAATAAATATTAAGATTATATGTGATGTTGGATGCTGATATGGAGGGTTTGTTGCAACCCTCACTCACATCACTCTCAATTTCCAAAGACCCTATTTTTCTAGTATAAATAAGAAAATAGGTGGAATCGTTAGAAATGCAGCACACAATTTTAGACAACAAGGGCACAATTCACATTACAACATAAATTAAGATACAAAAAAATATCTTAGACATTCTAAGTTATTACAACATTTCTTTTTAGTGCACCCTGGCAAAGACAATGGGTCCTTCCATGTCCTAGCTATACAATCTACCATGTACAATTTCTGGCCAACAATATTGTAGGCTATCAAGGAATCTTGCTAAGATATCCTAGGACCTTCAAAGGCTCCACTAAAAGATAGCATCAAATAAATTATTTCATAGTTCGAATGTTTTATTTCATAAAATAGGTCCTAAAGGGTATTTAACTTGTATGACACAATCTCCATTAGCATCAAATGTTGGAGTCATTTTCTAAGGCTTTGTCTCACAAATATTAGGTCATTCAATGTGTCAATGCTAGTGTTGCAATACTTCTCTTAACTTTATCTAACACAAACCCTAGTGACCATAGTCTAGACAATATGTAACCCTTGCATCACAAAATAAAATGACCACAATATGATTACAACAAAAATACATGGATTATATAGTGATAAAGTTACAAGAATGCGAACACTCTCCTCATTTTATAAGATAGGTGAGTTATCCCAACAATATAAAATGGACCAAGTGCACAAAAACCTAATATAAGCTATTAGGGTATATCCACATCAATAGTAATTTATTGAATATATACAAGCATAATGTGGTGGTTGGAATCCACCTCCAAAGTGGTGGGATCTCTAAGCTAATGCTCCACATTTCAATCAATCCTCATTACATGGTTTTGTTCTCTCTATAAAAAGGCTCCAATCTTTAGTGCTCCTCAGCGTATCCTAATTTAAAAAAAAATCCATCTATTACACTCTACAAGCAAGAATCCCTCAATAGAGCCACTCAACATCTTAGACTATGTTGTGTCCCTGTGGTCGTCCTAGTGGGAAGTCCACTTATCCTAGTGCATGTTAAGATCCTATCATCAATGTCATGCATGTAATGTAGATGATAATTTAACATATGATATCTTCTAAAATCTAGATGATTTTAGTGCCAAAAGACACCTTTACACATATGTCAAGGACAATCATCCATTTATAGTAAGATATCTAAATGTTGAGAGACCAAAATAGTCTATGATATATCAAAGGGATTAATATTTCCTGGTTCAATCCACATAACACAAAGTTACCAATAACATAGTGTAAACACCTTGATACAAATAAGAAAGTTAATAATTCTTCTCAACGAGGAATTTTTTTTTAGGAAAACGAGTATTCTCCCTCTAAATATCCATTGCACCTTTTGAAAAAATTTAGCCACCATACTTTCGAAATAAATCCATAATGGCATGAAAAGAGCCATATCCCAAACACTACTCCACATCAAGGAATCACAATAGACCACCTCTGAAAAAATTGAATTCTCGCCGATGGAAGAATTCCATTAAATATGGTTATAATATATCCTAGGAGGCATACTTAGCTTCATCAATCATTACATCCATATTTAAATATTTTAGGATGAAAGGTTAAATATGTAATGTTTACTCAACTTTCCTTTTGTGGTTCTAGATCTAGCCCATATTTTATATCGATATCATATTTTTGGACAACATCCTTCTCACTCCTTTGAGTAACTAAAGGAATTTATTGTGATCTTGAGGAATATGCATCCTAATAAAAATTCAAATATTGATTCACTACAATGATTTGTTTTTCTTGAATGTATATCTTGTAAGTTTTATATGTCACACTATATACAACAAAAATATTTTTGATACTCGAGGATTCCTACTCATCGTCTTTTCCATAGAAACATGAATATATACTAGATGGTGAAATAAAGAGAAATGTGATACATTTTGTTTCATACAAATGAATTCCTCCAGTTTTTTCTTTAAATATATTTCTCAAAAAACTCTTCAAAATATAAATTTTGGTTTTATAGGATTATGCTTAAGACACTTGGGAAAATATTGGTCATTTATCCTATACTTCGTAGTATCAATGATATAATTGTTGTTCATTTATACAACTCCATTTTTATACTGATTGTAAGTCATATTCAACTCTCTGATCATCCCTGGATCCCTACAAAAAGAGTTAAAGTTCAAGGGATTTAGTTGTCTCAATTTCTTTTGAAAAGTTAATAATCTTCTACCCTATCTATTTTTCAAACATGGACATAAAACATTGTGACGTTAAATAATGTTTCATCATATTTTTCATAAACATATATTTATTCTATTTTATTGCAAATTATCAATGAAATTATAATAATACATTTTAGCTTTCAAAGAATGAGAGACATAAATCCATACATATTGATGTGGATTAACGTGCAAGTCTTCATGGATATTTCTTCTTTTTCCATTGATTTAAAATGTGTCTTTCACATGCTTGATAAGCAAACATACATTACATAAATCCTACATTCATTGAAGGATCTTCATTTCTCTAAAATTATTTGGGAGATCGAGTTTAATTAGTCTAAAATGTTTGATGATAATATACTATTAAAAATATCAAAATAGAAGAAGTGTTGTAATATTCCAAACCATTAATATAAGGTGTATAGGAAAAGGATTTTTAACAAAAATCCCACGCGTAACCTACGAAATTATTTAGTAACAACCCTTAGATTTAAGGAAAATGTCATATTTGTTTGCAAATGTGAATTGGTACAATTTTATCTTGAGGTCATAATTGAGATACAATCAATTTTTTGTATCATAATTATGGATTTATATTATTTGTATTTTCTTTTTAGAATTTATTCAATTTTATACATACATACATAACAAATTGGAAATATAGAGATAAATGGTGAGAGAATATTTCAATAACTTTTAACAACTGAAATATAGAGATAAATGGTGAGAGAATATTTCAATAACATTTATAGAGATAAATGGTGAGAGAATATTTCAATAACATTTAACAACTGTCGATCAACTGTAAAGTAAGTAGTAATTCTAACACATGTTCCATTTGTAATATCCCCATCTAGCCTATGTGGCATAACTATTTTCTTAACATAAAGTAAAGTAAGTAGTAATTCTAACACATGTTCCATTTGTAATATCCCCATCTAGCCTATGTGGCATAACTATTTTCTTAACATAAAGTAAATTATTTAAATCTCGATTTGTTGATACAGTGAAGAATTTAGGGTTCAATATGATGAAATCTACTGTAGAGTAATTAAAGTTATAATATGTTTTAATTTAATTATCACACAACATTCACAATTAACATCAGTTTATAACTTTTTATTGAATATGTAAATATAAGTGAATGTTGTATTTTTGAAACTTTATACACATTTTATAAAATTTAGTTTAATATTAAAAATATATATTTTTTACTATTATTAATATTAATGCATTTTTAATTATAAATACGAATATTAAAACTATAATAAACTTTAAATAAATTTTATAAAACTATTATTTTTATTATTAATAAAATAAATTTAAAATAGTCTTAATAATATAAAGTTTAATATGCTTGTGACCACATGTAACAATGGTCTTATGTTCTTCCAAATGATTCTTGTTGAAGTTTGTTATGAGAATTTAGATAATATACACTACACCTCTTTTTGCAAAATTGTAATGCAATAGAATTGCAATGTAGTACAATTGTTAAAGAAAAGCTCAGATAGTGTAGGAAAGAGTTTCAAATATAGGTTTTGAGTTTTTGATTGAGGTGAAGTTTCCTATGAGAGTTTAGCCAACATAGGCTACAGCTCTTCTTGAAAAGTTGCAATGTAATAGAATTGCAATGCAATCCACTAGTTAAAGAATAACTAACATAGTGCACAAATGAGTTTCAAATTAAGGTTTAATTAAAAATAGCCAAATTAGTTTCAAATTTAGGTTTTGAGTTTTAAATTGATATTTAATTAAAAATAACCAAGGTACATACTTATATTATAAATATGGAAGTAAACAACTCTTTCCTATGAGTGATTGAAGATTTTGTATAAAAAACGTTTGGTTTCTTTGAATATTGCAATAATAATACATTAGTAAATTTTATATTAAGAATAAAAATATTAAAAAAAATAATTAATAAAATAATAAGTAAATAAGAATATATATGTTTAAATAAAAATTAACATATTAAAACATAATTCTACCATATAATATTAACTAATATATGAAATCACACTCAATAAATCTATTATTAGTAAAGTAAACTTAATAGAATATGTTTAGTAAATATACTCTATAAAATTAGGTTTATCATTTATATATTATTATCTATAAATACAAATATCACACATTTATTAATATATAAAAAATGATACATTATTAGAAATAGTTCTAATATTAATCACATTTAAGCTATAATATTAACATTAATAAATGTTAATTAATAAAATTTATGTATTATCATTAATATTCATAAATAATGTTCATAATAGTTACATTTTAGACATTAATGATAATAATAATTAAATATAATATTGGCAATACAAATATTAACATTAATGTTATTAATAATAAGGTTAATATATTCTTAATAATTTCATTTAATAATTATTTATGTAATAATATTTTTAAATGTAATAATTTGATATATTTTGTTAACTAGCTCAAATTGTTAATGTGGATAACATAATCATTAATGGTTAACTTTAGTTAATTATAATTCATCAATTTCAATCTTATTAAACACTAACAATTATAGTAGGTGATAATTAATCATTTATTAATGTATTAAGCCACATGAAGTATTAATAGTTTGATTATTAACTAATATATAAAACCATAATTTATGAATATCAATACTATTGATTATTTATTAATATTATTAAGTTAAAGAATTAATATAAGTAATATACATAACAACATATCTTTTTTTATATTAGTAAATATAATATATATTAATATTACTGTTTTTGAGAGGAGATCGGATTTTCCACAGTGCTCATCTTTAATATGTGGACATTTCGAGTCTATAACCAGACTCATCATCAGGACTCAAGTACTTGAGTCCTGATGATGAGTCTGGGTATAGACTCGAAAAGTCGACATATTAAAGATGAGCACTATGGAAAATCCGATCTCCTCTCAAAAACAACCACACCACAGTAACCTGGAATCCAAAATATTACTGTTAATATATTAATACTAGTATAATATATATTAATATTATTGTTAATATATTAGTATTAGTATTATCATTAATGTTAGTATTACTATTAACATTGATATTAATGTGTGCCTCTTACTCGCAAATATGTTTACAATTTAAATATCCATCCCATTAAAATACGTGTCTTACGATGCAGTAGAACTTTTGAGGCCGTAGTCATACCACACCCTAAAGATTATTTAGGTTTAATTTTTTGTGTTAATATAATATGACATAGTTTTGATGTTTATGTCATCTAATAACAACTGGTATATATATTATGAAATTTTGTAGCCATAGTTGTAACCCACCCTAAAATGGTTGCTACATACATATATTATAGATATATTCTAGAATGATTGTTGGAGCTTTAGAGGCGTAACTGCAACATGTAGCCACCCTCTCTCTCCTTTGAGATAAGATACCATTGCCCCAGCTAGTTTATTTCTATTTCATATGTAAGCATATTTCAATTCTTTGATATTAATGACGTGAAGTTTTATTTCTTCTTCAACTCTATGTTTATGTTTATATTTTTATTTTGTTACATTCCTGCATAAGTTTTGATCATCATAACATGCACTAGGAGTAAAATCACTCCTCCCTAGGACCACTACAAGCACATGTCATAGTCTAAGATGCTAAGTTGTTGTATTGAGGGATTCTTTCTTAGAGAGTGCAATACTTGGAGTTTGTTTTGAATTAGCACATGGCGAGGAGAATTAAAGCTTGGGTCCTCTTTTAGAGAGCACAAAACCATGTCACGAGGAGTGCTTGAAATGTTGATCCTTAGCTTAAACACCACAAAACTTTGGAGGTGGCTTCCAACAACCACATATAAGTTATTGTAGTGGTTGTATATGTGTCTACTTAAAATTTTTTTATAATATTTTTGAAGGGAAGGGAGTGGGAGATGGAGCGGTAGAGAGAGGGGGAGATGGGGAGGGGCAAGGAATGGGGAGAGGGAGGGAGGGGAGATAAGGGCAGGGAGAGACAAAGGGGGAGGGATGGGGAGAGAGAGGGACAGAGAGACCAAGAGGGAGGGTGAGAGAGAAGGGGTGGGAGGGAAGGGAGATAGGGAGAGAGAGAGGAGGAGAGAAAGAGGAGGATAAAGAGATGGGGGAGAGAGGAGGATAAGGTCAGTGAGAGGAAAAGGGAGAGAGAGAGGGGGGGAAAGGGGGAGATAGGGAGATAGTCGGAGAGATAGAGAGAGAGGGAGACAGAGGGAGCGAGAGACTGAAGCCGTGGTAGGGGGAGTGATAGGAGGGGTAGAGAAGGGGAAGACCTTAATAAAGTTTTATAAACCCTAAACCTTAGACCTTAAAACCTAAGTTCCAAACCCTAAACCTTAAACCCTAAACCCTATAAACTAAATCATAAACCGTAGGCATTTTAGAACATTTTTAAAAGCGTTTTGTAACTTTTATTTAAGTGTTTATTGAAATAATTTAAAAATTTGTTGTAAAAATTAAAACATAGACCCTAAAACCTAAACCATAAACCATAAAACCCAAGCCCTAAATCCTAAACCATAAACCCTAAGGATTTTATAAGATTTCAAGAAGAATTTTGTAACTTTTATTTAAGTGTTTATTAAAAGAATTTACTAAAGTGTTACAAACCCTAAAGCATAAACGCAAAATCCTAAACCCTAAATACAAAAAAATAAACCCTAAACCCTAAATCCCAAACCCCAAATCCTAAACCCTAAACTATAAACACTAAATGCTAAGAATTTTATAACATTTCAAAAATTGTTTTGTAACTTTTATTTAAGTGTATCTTAAAATAATTTACCAAAATGTTGTAGACCCTAAACCCTCAACCCTCAGAATTTTATAACATTTAAAAAATAATTTTGTAACTTTTATTCAAGTGTTTATTAAAATAATTTACTAAAGTGTTATAAACCCTTAATCTTAAATTGTAAACCACAAACCCTAAACCCTAACCACTAAACCCTAAACACTAAACTAGAAACCCTAAACTCTAAAATCGAAATGCCAAACCATAAACCCTAAATGCTAAACCCTAATAATTTTATAGCATTTTAAAAAACATATTGTAACTTCTATTTAAGTGTTTATTAAAATCATTTACTGAAGTCTTATAAAGGCTATACTGGTAACCTAAACCCTAAGTAATTTATAACATTTTAAAAAGTGTTTTTAAACTTTTATTTAAGTGTTTATTATAATAATTTACTGAAGTCTTATAAACCCTAAACCCTAAACCCTAAACCCTAATCCACAAACCATAAACCCTATAACTTAAACCCTAAATCATAAACCCTAACAATTTCATAGCATTTTAAAAAATGTTTTGTAACTTTTTTTTATGTGTTTATTAAAAGAATTTACTAAAGTTTTATAAACATTAAACCATAATACCTAAAACCTAAACCCTAATTAATTTTTAACATTTCAAGGAGCTTTTTGTAACTTTTATTTAAGTTTATATTAAAAACATTTACTAAAGTGTTATAAACCCTAATCCCTAAACGCTAAAGCCCAAGAATTTTATGACATTTCAAAAACTTTTTGTAACTTTTATTTAAGTGCTTCTTAAAAGAATTTTATGAGTATATATAATAAGGGAAGAGCACACTAAGAATTTTATGACATTTCAAAAACTTTTTGTAACTTTTATTTAAGTGCTTCTTAAAAGAATTTTATGAGTATATATAATAAGGGAAGAGCACACTTGGGTACGTGAGTTTAGGAGGGAGAAAATTGTGGTACACAAGATACATAGACCTTTGTTTTTCCACACTTCTCCATAAACCTCTTTTCTTTTATTTTTTTCTCTCCTAACTCCTCGAGGCTCAATAGGATGAATTCATTACATGTAAGATGTGGCATCAGATACCCACTTAAGGTGGGGTGGTTCATTTCTGCATCCTAAGCCCTAAACCGTAAAACCTTAACCCTAAACCCCAAACCCTAAATCCCAAATCCTAAACACTAAACCCTAAGAATTTTAGAACATTTTAAAATGTGTTTTCTATCATTTATTAAATCAATTATTAACGTGTTATAAACCCTAAACCAAGAACCCTAAACCCCAAACCCTAAACCCTAAATTGAAAATCTTAAAACTTAAACTGGAGGCATTTTATAAAGTGTTATAAACCTTAAACCATAAACCTTAATCCCTAAAGCTTAAACCACAAATTCTTAATCCTAAACCCTAAACTCGAAACCATAAACCCCTAACCCTAAACACTAAACTGTAAACCCTAAACCCCTAACCCTAAACCCTAAGTAAACCCTAAACCCTAAACCATAAACCCCTAACCCTAAACCCTAAACCCTAAACCCTAAATTCTTAATCCACATGTCCATGTCACACCCTCATAATTTAGAAAATGGGAAAGATAATAATTACTTCAATGCAAATCCTTACATTATCTTTGTTGATTGTGTTGGGAATATGGGCATCCATCACTAGTCACCCAATACAATCTATGTGATAAGAAAAAAATATCGTGTCACAATTCTATATATATATATTCATTCTACATTGTATTTAATAAAAAAACTAAAAATCATTATTAAGGTATAAATGATTTAATGCAATTTCATAAGCACGGTAAATTTTTAATTATCATTTGCTAAAAATCTATTTTAAGAAAAGTTTAACCACCTTATTTAGATATACAAGAAAGTTAGTAGTTACAATTCCATAGTGGGGATGATGAAAATATGTTGGTATCTTTCAATTTAAACTATAATCTGAAAATGATTAATTAAAAAAATGATTAACATGGCCAATTCCAATAATGGAATGCCTATTGGTATAAAAATTAAAACTAAAGGGATGCCTATTAGTATGCTAGTAAAAAATAATAATACTTTTATAGTAAGTTGTAGTATTTTTTATATATTTGAAAAAAATATTTTATTTATTTTCTTCATATTTCACACATTGAAATTAAAATTAATTTTAAGATAACATAAAAAAAAATGCGAAAATGTTTAAATCAATAAAGT
This sequence comes from Pinus taeda, assembly GCA_000404065.3. NCBI lineage: Eukaryota > Viridiplantae > Streptophyta > Pinopsida > Pinales > Pinaceae > Pinus > Pinus taeda. The sequence continues at coordinate 13,109 of APFE030236103.1, forward strand.
AAAATTTATATATGCCTTATATCATACATTAAAAATAAATCAATATATATTAAACAAATAAAATTATATTAATTATATTTATATTAAAAAGAAATAAATAAATAAAAACAAAAAACCATTTAAAAAAAATAAAACAAAAAGAGATCAACAAAACAACAACCCTCCAATAAAACACAATACCATAAAATCAAGAACTAGTCGTTGAAATAAAGAAAAAAGGCTAAGAAAAAGCAATTAAGAAAGATTCTAAGCACAAAATTAAGAAAGCAAAATTAAAAAAGAAAAAAAACAAAAAACATAAAAAGAGAAAGAGAAAATGGAATGAATGGAAGTGATTATAATAAAGCTAAAAAGCTTAAAGAAAAGCAAAAACAAAAGATTTTAATCACAATAGGAAGAAAGAAAAATGAT
>APFE030236107.1:12970-55743 GCA_000404065.3 Pinus taeda
AACATCCATTTGGAGCACTCTTCAACTTCAACTTCATCTTCAGGAATAGCACTTTCTGCATGTGGTTTTCAAGCATCTTGGTCTGGTTATGCACTAAATGTATCTTCTTCTTCTCATTCTCACAAGTGTCTCATTGATTCTGGAGATTCTTATCACATGGCCCAAAACAAAGCCACGTTTTCATCTTTAAATGATTGTAACACCAAAAATATATATGTTGGTGATGATAGATCTCTTAGTGTTAGGGACTTGAACTATTCATCTATACAATGGTCAATTTAATGATGTATTATGTGTTCCAACCTTATCCTGAAACCTTTTATCTGTATATCAGGAAACTCATTCAGGTGAAGGTAAAATTGTTGAATTTTCACATCATGAGGTTGTAATTAAGGACCTAAGATGTCTTAGACAGATTTTAGCTACTAGAATTGTTGATGATTCTACAAGGTTGTATAAGTTTAACAAATTTGGGTCATCAACTCTTCCCTTGGTATTTTTTGCTCATAATGATGAAGTGAGCAAACTTTGGCATGAGCGATTTGATCACTTAAACTATCGCTCCATTCAAAATCTATGTAAAGAAAATATGGTGGCAGGTCTTCCTATGGTATCTTGCAGAGATGGTGTTTGTTCCAGATGTGTACTTGGAAAACATCATTGGGACAGTTTTTAAAAACGTGCCTCTTGGCACACCTCAGCCCCTTTATAGCTTGTGCATAGTGATTTATGTGGTCCACTTCCTCTTGTTTCATTCTCTGGCTACAAGTATTTATTAAGTTTCATTGATGATTTCTCCAGATGCACTTGGGTATACTTCTTAAAACTCAAGAGTGAAGTATTTAACATGTTATTCGCCTTTAAGGCATTTGTTGAGAAACAATCTAGACATCAAATTCTTAAGCTAAGATCTGATAATGACGGAGAATATGTTAACAACAAATTCATCAACTTTTTCACTAAGCATGGAATTCAAATGTAACATATTGTTCCATATACTCCACAACAAAATAGTGTAGCTGAAAGGAATAATTTCACCTTAAAGGAAATGGCTAATTGTATGCTTCAATCCAAAGGATTTATTCTTAATTTTTGGGTAGAAGCAATTAACTATGCAAATTATATAGTAAATCACACTCCTACTAAGGTTTTAAAGAATATCACTCTAGAAGAAGCATGGAGCTCAATTAAACCAGATATAAGTCACTTTCATTTTCTTGGAAGTGAAGCATGGGCCCACATTCCATATGAGAAACATAAAGCCATAGAACCTAAGAGTGAAAAATGTATTTTTGTTGGATATTCTGAAGATTTCAAAGGATATAGACTTCTTCCACCTAAATCCAAAAATGTTATCATTAGAAGAGATGTAAAGATTGCTGAAAATATATTGGCACAAGCCTAGTTCAGCGGATGTGCCACATTTCTCTATCTCTTCTACTTCTTAAAGTATTTCTTCTTCAGATGATGATAGTGTTAGCCCTTACAATCTCCTAGGCTAAAAAGGAAATTGAGAAGGGTAACCTCAAACCACTTCAGCTCAGTAGTTAGCCCTACTAAGAATGAGAGGGATCTCCCTAAGTCTCTTATCAGTGATATGAATTTAAAGCAAATGAATTTTAGGCTAGATATGTGTATTGGTTTGTTTGTTTGTGAAAATTTGGTTTTTAGGATTTGCTGAACTTAGGGTTTGGAGCCACAAGTAGGTCTAGGTTGTGGGAATGCAGGAACAAACATAAGAAGGAGCTAGATATCAAAAGCCATGGTGTAATTTGAGTATTTTTTAGTGTAGTATAGAGGATATAGTGTGGAAGAAACTAATGAGCATAAGTAAACATGGGTTCATTAGCTGAGGAAGACAATACACACAACTATGAAAACTAGATAACAGAGCTTGAAAAACAAGAATTCTAAGTATTTTATTACAAGGCATTCATAGAAATAAGAAACATATTGTAGATAAAGATGTTTAGACCATGAGAAAACAAAAAGGATGAAGTACAAGCACCATGAAATCACTGGGCTAGAGTCCCTTGAAAATAGCTTCAACTTGTCCCTTTATTAGCTGAAAAGATGATTACATGCAAGCCTCATTCACAAAAAGTTCAACCCTCTTCTCCTAAGTGAAATGATACATATAGACTCTCCTAGACCACTTGCCCGCCTTCAGGAGTCGAATTCCTTGGTGGAGGAATTGACTACAAGATTCTCTCAACCAACAGGTGAGACTGAGAAGGTGAAACTCAAACACTTCATGAAGAGTTTGTTTAGGAGTTTGCTTCTTTTATGAGGCCTAATAAACATAGAAAACTACCTATGATGTGTATTTATTCATGCCTACATCACCTAGCCTCGAAACTAGTTCCATTACATAGAGAATATTGACTTTGACTAAGTCAAACTAGAAACTAGAAATTTACACAATGAATTTTACAATTTGAAACACAGAAAAGTGCAGAAGTGCAGCACCAACTTTGAGCTGATTTTTAGGTGCCTTCCCGGGGTCAAAATTCAAATCTGAGAGACCGGTCAACTATCCCTTCAAGTATAGTTTCCATAAAAATTTGAATTACTAAATTTGTAGCATGGGAAGACATTCAAAAATCCATTCTCCCAAGGTTGCTCTAGAAGCGTAGAGCCTGTCAAAAAATGGTCCAGAATGCTAGTTTTTTGCCACTTTTTTGCCTTTTTCTCCAAAACTAAGCCACCTCTACAAAATCTGAGAAAATGGGTTTTTAGATGATGGCAAGAAATTTCCAAAAATTTAGACCCTTCCTCAAATGGAGGCCTGAGGAAAAAGCGCAGTGCAGTGTAGCGCCAAGGCATTGAGCTTCTGGAGCAACTGGATTTCTAAACTTAGACCAAAAATTCTCAAAAAACTCAAAATGCTCATAATTAGTTCAAAATTGGAGGGAAGGCATAAAAATATGTTTTTTATAGCTTCATATATGCTTAGCAAGCATCTCCAAGTTTCCCTCATCCTTTTGGTCTTTTTTGGCCCCTTGAGCTTGGTTTGAAGTTGCTTTACCTTGACATTGGCGATCATGTTTTGATCTTGGTAGTGGTGTGCCATGTGTCCGAGAAAATGATTGTCTCTGTTTGCCTTCTCAAGGAGCTTCTCCAAATTTTCATTCACTCTATTAAGACAATATTCCTTTTCTTGATGAACCTCTAGGGCAATCCTATCTTCTAGGTCAAGGTCCTCATTCAACAAAATTTGTTCTTGCTTCTTTTGCAAAGCTTTCTTGAGGCCTCTTGTTCTTGGTTGTTGGCTTAGTTGGGCCTGACCCAGGTTCAGAGGTGATTTAGCCAAACAAATCCCGGTAATACTGGCCTTTCGGAAACTATCCACGGATTAGGGACTAAAGTCTCACCCGAAGTAGTATGGGAGGGTGCTAGAACCAGGTTTCCGCACCCTGGAGATGTCTAATGAGTTCAAGTGGTCTGTGGTTTGACCCGTCATGCACGTCACTACGTGCGCTTACCCGTACCTCACAGGTTGAGATGTTGCCTTCGCGTAGCCCTACTCGGGGGCCAAACACTATTATTACTTAATTCCTTACTAGTAATTCAATATTAGTCGATTAACTTGGCTTATTTGTATGCTTCAGTTATACTTAGCAATATTCGCAATTCATATAAGTGCATTCAGTAAATAAACAATATAATTGCAAATGATATCAAACATGTAATAACTCAGAACAAATACACAAAATTGGTAACAAAACTTCTCTATATTATTCTCTTCCTTTAGTTACAGACTCAACTCTACACTGCGAACTCAGCTACAGGGGTCCACGCACTCAGTTACGGACTCTACTAGGCCTCTGCGCACTCTACTACAGAGCCTCTTCCTACTACTACGACCCAAGATACACTTACACTCTTACTCTATGCTTCGCTATCTTATCCTATCCATCCATCGTATTGATTTATTTACAGCATAGAGCCTCGCTCTATTTATACAATCCCATGGTTTGTGGACCATGGGTAGGCTGACATTACATTCAAAACTTAGGGCAGATAGCCCTATGACTCTAACATACATTTCCCACTCCATGCCCACAATTCGCAGAGTCTTTACAACAATAACAACTGAAAACTTGGGCTTTGAGCCCCAAAACATGTTGTGGGGGGATTCCGTGCCCAACAGGCCCCCAACACAAACATCTTGACTCGCCCTCGAGTCACTCTATCAGCGCGGTGATCTTGGCATGGAGTCCCTCCAACTGGTCACGAACAGTCCTGATGTCTGTCGTGCACTAAGCTGCTGCCTGTTGAACCTGCTTCATCTATTCTTTAGAGACCACTAGTTTGGCGTGCTACCCTACATCTATGCATGCATCCCCTGAATATGCTTAAGCTTCCCTTCAATATTTGTCATTATTGTGAAGGCCCCTTCTGGGGCTTGTTTCAGGCATTTCATTTTTTTCATTTGGGGGGTATGTATTTTCCATGGCTGAACGCGCGCTTTGAGAACTGCTTCCTTATGGCACGCTGCATCCACCTGCTCCTTTAATGCCTTGGTTTGATGCATCCTCGCAATCCACTGAGCGAGGACTATTGCCTGCGTATTTCCTCTGACATTGTCCTACTGCTGCTGGAGTTCTCACGCCTCTGTCTCCAGGCACTGGATGTTGGGGTCCACCTATAATGTTGTGAGGAGCTCAAGTGCTTGTTCCAAAATGTCAGTACAGTCGCGCACTACTCCTCCAATTTCTTCCAACCATGCTATAATAGCACTAGCGCGTTGTTCTCTGATCTCGAAAGGAGTAGAAGGTTGCACCTTCAACCACAAATCAGCAATTTGAAGGTTCAGCTCTAGTTGAACCTTTGTCATCTCTTCTCTGGCCTCACAGACTCCAGTTGCCAAATTGTGGATCCGCACTTCTACCGGTAGATCTGCTACGATAGCCAGCTCCAGGACACATCGGCAAGCATCATCTACCATCTGCACCAACTGTTGATTCTGTGACACTAACTCGTCGCGCTGCAAGCTGAGTTTCTCAATGTTGATCTTTTGTTCGCTAAGAACTTGGATCACGTGGCTCTCCCTAGCGTGCAACTCTGCTGTTATCCCATCCTGTAGCTAATATAATGTTTCTTGGGGAAGGGCAACCAGATTAAGGCCAAGGCCTTTCATCATGCTAACCGATAACCGATCCATCACATTTGATGACACTAGCTCCCTCTGGAAACACTATTATGTTTGCCATCCTTGCACGCAACATCTGCCCTGTTGCTGAAGTGCCTACTGCAATGTGGGTTGACAAGGTACCTTCCTGAGGGGGCTGCACCTGTAACTCCTACAGCTGTGCCCTGAGGGCCCCCAACACAGTCTGGTGCTCCTCCATAAAATATTGAAGCATTTCACTTGTGACATCATGGACCATCTCACCGATGTCATGGAGATCACCTTCAGTTAAGGTGATCGGGTCAATGGCCAACTTTGAGGCCTTGACCTTCTTCCTTAGGCCCAATCTCTTTGTGATGTGTGGGCGCTTTAACTATGTGGACGTTGCCCCTGGGTCCATGCTCCCTTCTATTGTTTCTGTTTCCTCTGCCTCCTACCCTGAGGACGTTGTTTGGACCTTGTCTACTTGTGTTGTTGCTGCCTCTGCTACGTGCTTTGTTATTGCTTCTTTTGCAACCTTCTTCTGCTCTACAGTTTTTTGTTCCGCTTCTCATGCTACCCCCACCTCAGCTACTACTTTTTCCTTTCGCCTTTTCTCTGCCATTTGGGTGATGCACATCTTAGCATCATCCTTTTTCTTCTGTGATGTTGCCTTCTCTAGTTCTGCTAGATCCAGGGCGCGCCATTCGGGAGGCCATGTCTCCAATACAGTAAAAATCATGTCGTCAGTGGCTACAAATGGCAGCTTTCTCCATTACTTCACCAGATCCTTTCACGCCCTGATATAAATGTTGTGCATATTAGCTTTGAAGTCTGCATAACTCTTCAGACTATTGTGCATTGTAGGTGATAGGCACGACCTCCGATTGATCCACATCTAGATGCTCGCCTCCATGAGCACCTAGAAAATTTTGGTGTCACAAATCCGTTCCGCATCTTTTGTGGCCCAAAGCAAAGTGTACTTCGTGGCCTCTGGTAACTCTTTGTCAATGTTGGGGAATTGACTGTCCTCCGGTAGTTCTCCCGCTACTAGAAATATGGATAATAGCAACCATGTGTAGTGGAAGGTTTTACCCTACAGTTTGTAAAAACTTCCTCGCAGAGGAATTCAAACGAGTTGAACTAGACCCCGTCCACGCACTGCTCGGCCAGTGCGACCACTGGTATTGGTACCTCATTAGCACACCACTTCCTCATAACTTTTCTGGCCATGAGTTGGGTTGCTACATGCACCCCTTTGTCCTTGATGCTGGAGATGGTGTAGCCCCTCTTCTTCTTCTCCAGCTTATATTTTTCCTTCATGGCTTCTGTAAGAGCCAAATCTCTACCTTTTTCGGTTATAGTCGCGGGGTCCTTTCCTTTATAGGGGAGCCAAGAGATGTGGCGAATGAGGTCTACCATGATGGGAATAGACTCCTCCATCCATAGATAGACATCATGCACCAAGTAGAACAACTGCCTAATGACGAAAATGGTGATGGGCGTGCAGTGGTAATGTGGTATCCATAATAAGTGCAGCAACCTGGCCTTCTCCAAACCATGCAGCCACTTCCGCAACTCTAATGTTATCACCGCCCCCTTAGTGTTCTATTTCATTAGGTTTCTAGTCTTTAGGTGTGGGAACTTATCGATGTCGGCGAGGTCCCAATCTTCAAACTTCATGGTTGGCATGCGGCCTAGGTGTGTGCCCTCAAATATAATGCCATATAGAAGGAGCGAGGTCTAGAGTGAACTCTTCGTTTCGTCCAGATCCTTTGGCACTTTGGTTTTCCATTTCTGTAGAGGGACATACGCGGGTAGTTTTGTTGCAGAGAGAAATGGTTGGATATCCTCCTCCATGTTTTCTTCTTTTGCTGTGGCGATTAGAGCTTGCAAGTCTTCTTCTTCCTCATCCATTTCTATTGTGACTGCTTTCCCCTTCTCTGCCATGGATAGTTTGTTGTGCTGCGGATTCCTCAAGGACATGCGTACTGGACCCATTGCCTATTTATCCTTCTTGGGCCTCAATGTTTTTTGTGATTTGGGGATTTTTTTCACCACCCTGGTGCCTTCTAGAACATTCTCCACCATATGGGTCTTCGCAGCCTCATCGACAGTTACCTCTTCAATTCCCAACCCATCCTTAGTGGTCGTCATCATCTCTAGGCTGTATTCTATCTCTAGAGAAATTAGGGGCTAAATTATCGCTCAACTCTAAATGCTATGTGCTCTACTTAAGTGCTCAGTTCTCAAATGACCAAGTGTTACTCACTCGCCAGGCCTTTGAGTTTTATGGCACCTTTCAAATTCAAATTCAACTGTTCCCCCAATTTCGAGCCATTAATGCTTTCTTGGCGGTAGATTTTCCCAAATCTTTCCCATAAGTCACGTCTTAAATGCCCACCGCCCACTCCATTTGGCCTCAAATTGCACATCTTATCGTGAAAAATGACCTCAACGGTCACTTCCCAGCCAACCTGCGTGGAAGTGCAGCCCTCCGTGTGCGGTTGTGAATCTTGTGACTTTTGATTTTGCTTGCATCTCCAATATCCCGTAGCCCCCAAGTAGAATATTTTATTGTCCCGTGCTCCCTTTCAATTGCCTTGAGCATTAAGACTATTCTTCCTACAACTAGTGAGGTGGTCGCACCACCCGTATGGGGCTCCATCCCATCCTTTTTCATGGTTCGTGGAAGCATCCTACCGTCTATTGTCGGGTCTTGCATTGCACGCTTCACAATTTGCAACTTTTTGCCCTGGTCACTATGCTTGGCAATATGCGGTCCAAGCCAAGGCAGCTGACTAACCAGTTCACGACTGATGAGCACCAATATTGTAGCAATAATGCTGCAACTCCTGGGCTACCTGCTTTACTCTTATCAACCCACTAGTTCGTAACAAACTTGGAAGCGACAGTGTTATATGCACAAGTACTAGTTCTTACTACAGGCTGTCACTTGGTCAGTTGGCACAAGCTCACTAGGAGCTCAAGCCAACTTCTATGGATTCCATAAGAAGCTCTATATGTGATGAAAGAAAGGAAAGCTTACTCTACGAAAGCTACTCTAATTACAGAAAGGAGAAAGATTGAAATGTAAAGAAAACGTAGTAAACCCTAATTAACCAACTATTCCTACTTTTGCAGAAAGCACTATGAAAACTATGAAATGAATGCCATTACCTACTCAAGGAAGTAAACATCATCTACTTAAACTATTTCTGGAAGTAATTGAGAAAAAAAAAAATCTTTTTGGATTTTTATATATTTTTATGTGAATTTGACATTCATGTATTTTATTGTGTGTGAAGGTGGAAGCGAATAAGTGGTGTTGAAGGGTGACTTTGGCATTTGAGGGGATGTAATATGGTGTGGATGGGTTTAAGGAGGTCTCTGGTGGCATTTTGGAGACTTTTCCCACCCTCAACCTTCGAAAGAAAGCCTACAGGAAAATCTATAGGACGACACAGGGGATCTATAGGAGGTCTACAGGAGGATGCCGATAGCAGTTTTGAAGGTTTTGAGAGTGTGAGAGTGGGTGGAAAAGGTAGATGAAGGTTGGGATGAGATATTAAGGCACCTAGGGTCCACCAAGGATCACTAGGAGAGAGAAAGATGATTGGGTTTGCTCAAGGAGGGAGGAAGAAGTTCTATGGAAAAAGGCATAAAACTAAGGCAGATTTGAGGTGAACATTGGACGACCAGTAGGGTATAGATCAGAGAGAGGGTGTGATGGCTGATAAGCTGACCTGTTGTTAGAAGAGATCTGTTGCAAAAGAACTAACAGTCAACCAATAAGATCAAACAAACAATGGAATAAGTACATCTAAGAAAACAGAAATTTGAATCAAGCTAGTCTAAACTATGATCTATGAAAGGAAATGCTGAGAAATTCTACAAGGAAAGAGAGCATGGAAGAAAACTTATTGCAAATACAGAAGTGATCATGGTGGAAGAGATCTAAAGTAAATCATTAACCTTCTAACAAACTGCAAACACTAGAAGTCCTATGGAGGAGGAAAATCTGTGTTTTTGGGGTAGCAAGACGGTCTTTGCCTAAATTCATAGTCCCAAAGGGAGTAAGAGAGGCCAAGGAACTATTGCTAGCCTTTTGAATCTTCTTTCTATCACTGCTTAAACTTCTATAGAAAACACAAATGGAAACAACCTTCTAAATCATCAAAAGCAACCTATTCTTAACCAAGAAAGAAATGCATCTAATAGCAACTAATCAACAAACTAAAACAAAACATATAAATACAAATAAAGAGGAGCTTGGATGCTTGGATTGGGCCATAATCCAAGAGCTTTAGCCCTCTGATGTAACTCAATGTTAACTCAAAAAGGATCTCATCTTTATTATCAAAATAGTAATAGGATTACATGAAACTATCACCAAAAGTAAGCTTGAAGTTGAGCAGATTTTTACAATAGAAAAAGTACAACAAAAATGTGACCTTAGTGAGGCCCTAGGCCTCTCTACTTATACCACTGAAGCTCCCAACAGCTTCCTTAAAATCAGGGAGACTTGACTTCCAAAACTCGAGATAAACATTAATTATCCTCCACTTGCTCGGCTGCCTCCTAGTGCATTGATTTGGTTGTTTGTACTTTGAGTTGCATGAAGGGGAATTCGAAGTGGGGAGTAATAAATGAGGGGGATTCCCTCCTATAAATCCTCTCCTTTGTCCACTTCAAATTATTTATGCCAATTGTCCATTGACCAATTGTTCAATTCAACAAAACTCTGCATTAAACACATATTAGACCACATGGCATCATAACTAACTCAACTCACTCCATAAGCATGAATATAATCCAAAAAAATGCAATAATCTAAGAGAATGGTTGATTTAACTATGTTAGGAGGAAAAATGAGCCCATATAATTACCCATTTATGGGGCTCATCATCACCCCCCTATTGAAGGTGTTGCTCATCCTCTGAGCAACATAGTCCATCTCCTCATCTTTTATGGCCCTGGTGGCCTCTCTAGCATCCCAAACTTCTGATGTTGTTTCCTCTTCCTTGTCACAGAAGCTTTCTTTTCTTTCTATATCTTCCCACTGCCTCTACTCTGCTTCTTCTGTTCTTCCTTCTAGCATGCCTAACAATAGTGGTGGACTCAATTTGATGCCAATCCAATTGACCTATAGCCTCTACATTGAGTGCTTGTACATTGGCACTCTCCTTAGTGCCTCCTTCATCCTCATTGGGGAATGATATTCCCTCATCTTCATACTGTGTGGTAAGGTGTTCCATCTCCTCATACGTGCATGCACATAGCCATCCCCAAGTAACCTTTCCATGTCCTAAAAATGTTCAATGGCTTGTGCTTGATCACTTATATATCTAGGGGAAATTTGAGGATTATTGGCAAGTAGTTGGTGTGTGTTGATGAGAGCCATGGGATCTGATGGCTCAACTCTGATCATTAATGGCTCATTCTGATCTCTTATCATCAACCTTTTTACTTTTGTTGCCCTTAACTCTTCATGGTTCATCCATGTGATGAGCCCCAATTTTGGTACAATTCGGGCTCATTTTGGCCTGCTTTACTTGCTCAAACCATTCATCTTTATTTGCTTGTGCATGCATTTCTTAGTTATTTCGTGTTGTTTGTAGGAGGAAGGATATACACTTTATCCACGTGACTAATGCATTGTGATTCCAGGTTTTGGCATGAAAAAGGGGAACAAAGGCAATGTAGCAGGAGCAAGGAGACATAAGGTGGCACTGCTGATCTGGTGGAAGGATGTCCACAATACTGGGACATTCCTCGTGACTCCCACCGAGAACTCCGAGCTCCAATCAATCCCCCCTCCGAGCCTCAGAAGTAGCCAACTGTCCTACAGGAACAACAGTCATCAACTGTTGACTGCCTCACAAATCCGCAGTTTAACTTCAGTGGACAGCCGAGCTCCGAGAATCAAGGCTACTTGGCGGATCATCATCTTTTTTGTATAAATATGGAGGCCGTAGCCTTAGATAGGTTGTTGAATCTTTTGGGCTATCTTATCATTTTTGTAATCAGTCCAGGTTGTTTTCCTTTTTGCTGTAAGCCAGTTTGGCATGACGTTGAATTATGAATAAAGAGGACAGTTTTTGATCGATTCCTGAGTTTTATTAGGAGACTATAGCTCTCAGGTTAGGGCCCAACCTGAGAGCCATAGATCCCCTCTGTTGTAGTATTGTTTCTATTTCCTTTTCCAGCACTTTGAGTTTCATTTGCACATGCAATTTGAATGGCAGTCTTGTAGTTCGATTTTCTTATGAGTTAGATAGATTTTGTTATTGGTACAATTACTTTCACTTGTTTAGCGTAGCAAATGATACATGACATCCATTGGAGCTCCAGCAAAATTGTTTGTTAAGGCTCACTGCCATCTCGTTTGAAGATTGGGGTGCAGTCCATAGCAGACCACCAAAAACACGCATGAATTTGGTTGATACAGTTATGATTTGGATTTAGATGCTTCCTTGTCATTTACACGAACCACACATCTCTTCATCACAGTCCCATACGTATTTCTCCTTGCGTTTTGGATCACTGTTCAATAAATCACGGTACACTTAGTGTAGGTTGATGCATTTTTGGTTTGATCAACAGTTTTGGTCATTTGTTTCATTTACACTCTTCTCAATCTCGTTCCATTGCCATCTTGTTTTGACCTTGCATGCAGCCACGTTTCTTTGCCTTACACCGCGTTTTTACCATTCCTAATCCTCACGTAGCCTCATTCCTTGACCTTTCACATCCATCACTCCAACACACTCCCTACGCCTGTTTCCCATCTCATCCTTCCATTCCTTAGCCGTCACCAACCTGTTCCCTATCTCTCACATCCCTTCCTACCCGTCCAGCACCTTTCCCTCACCTCAATCCTCCACGGTAGACCATCATGTAGCAATTCAGAGACATCCTGTAGCAATTCAGAGACATCCTGTAGAAAACCTTGAGTTTCCTGTAGAATCCCCTGCAGACATCCTGTAGGAGGTCTTCCACGCGGTTGCTGAGCTTCTGCACGTGGGACGCCCCTGTGGATGAATGCCAAGGGTCCATAGGGACCTCACCTAGCCTCTCCAACCTGTCCCACGCTTCCCCTCCTTCTCCATCCAATCTGCACAATCAAACCCTAATAATTAAACAAAACACAATCACTCCACCTACTTAATGAAAAAGTATAAAAACATGTCCTTGATAATGTCAGTAGTTTAGATTCATGCATTTCCACTTGTTAGATGTAGTAGCAGCATTGGTAGAAGTATTACTCATCCTCATTGCATTATAGAGGTTAGACTAGTCAAATTAAGGTTTCTTAGGGTTACATGCGTTGAATTACTTTTAGTTCATTTTTGTCAATTAGCCTAGTCTCCTTTGAGCTAGCTTTCGTCCATCATTGATAAAGCTTCTTCTGTGAGCCTATAGAAGTTGGCTTGAGCCCTAATAGACTTGTGCCAGCTGACCAAGTGACAGCTGCGACAAGATCTAGTACTTGTGCATATAGCACCGTCACTTCCAAGTTTGTACGAACAACCGGGTTGATAAAATGAGAGACAGGAAGCCTCAGGAGTTGTAGCATTATTGCTACAATACTGGAGCTCACTACTATGCTGAACACTAATGCCCCCGAGAGGAGGATCAATCCCCGATGCGTCAGCTGCCATGGGATGAAACCCACTGGCAGTATTACCTCTGCGCCTTCTAAGAGAAGGCTCTAAACTTGGTGGTGAAAGACCACGAAGTCTTTGAGACCGCCTAGGTGATCAGTCAACCACTTTGAATTTTTTATTACGATCTAGTTAAAGACTCAAGAAAAAATGAAAGCTAGGCCAACTAAGAGCACAAAGCACACACTAAAAAGTCCCAAAAGGATATTAGCTAGTCAAACAACTTTCAAGTATTTCCGCTCCGGGTGATGAGGACCGGACACCAAAATACAAGAAAGTGAAGTAAGGGGCCTTCCGAAGATAGTTTGGGATAATGACAGCCCAGTCCTACCAGCGAAGGTAACAAAGGAAGTTAAGCTAACCTCCTAACAACAACCTGCGCCGGTGCAAGCCCCCAAGCCTCACAAGGGTGCCCTCCAGTAGTACCGTTGAGAGCGATACAACATCGACCTCAGGTGCCACGAGATTCCCCTCCATAGCCACCTATGTAGATCCCTAGGAGTAGAAACTAAGGTTACCAACTCGTATCACAAGCTAGGCGGAACAGTCTTGAGGTAAGATCCGACAAGTAGGAGAGGGGGTATCTCTCTTCCTTATCTTCAAAAACCCTCGTGCTGAACTCCCATATCCGGAGCTTTTCTGGTCTCCCTAACGCTATTGGATTTTCACTCACTATTTAGACTCCTATGTTTGACAGTTTAAATGGCCTTGGAGAGTTTTATCTCCACTCGCCTAATCCAAGGCCCTAAAATATCCTAAAACTTGTTGGCGTGTCTAACTTGACAATTATAAAAAGGTCTAGTATATTTTAATTATCGCTTGTTTTTAAATGGGTTGTTCTTAAGTCAAGGGATAAGCGGAAATGAAACTAGTTGTGTTTTGACGCAAAAGAAATCAATAAAAACCAAACTATATGCAAATGCACTCGTTTTGTTCTTCGATGAAAGAAATTTCTACTAGGTTCAGAGGAACTTCAAAGAAAGCAACAAATTTTTCTTTTCTTTTCTTTTACTCAAGCTTCACACTCACAAAAATTAACAAAACTATGGATGCCCTAAAAATATGCACAAATTTATCCTAATGCAATGAGTACATGCTGATGCAAAACTTAAGACTAACTCTAAATCAAGAAATGAAAGTAACCTGTTTATCAATTTTAATTTGCCACTTAAGATGTTTAGATAGAATATAAGTTGCTAATGCTCATTTTCGTCCAAACATTAAAAGCAAGTTTCAAGACAAACAAAAATGCACTTTCACTCGCAAAAAGGAAACTAAATCAAAACAAAGTTCAAGAAAGCAAAACCAAGTGAAGAAGTTTTCTTCAAAAGAAAAAACAAAAATGACTTTTCTAAAGTGCTCTAAACAAGACTGAAACTTTATGATCGAAGAATAGGAAACAAAACACTTTGTGAGTTTGCAACACAAAACAGGTGAAAACTCAACAAAAAATGTGTTTCAAAATGCTCTTAACAATCAAAAAGCAGCAACAAGAGCTTGGCAATAAAAACCAAAATATTGAAAAGACAACTTTCAAGAAAGTGTGAATCAACAACTTTCGGAAGGAAAGAAAAGAAGATGGTCATAAAGGTGTAGTTTTAACATGCAAACAAAAAGTCACCAAAACAAGATTTGACACAAAGATTGAGATCAATCTTTCTACCTTGGAAGACCAGAGCAGCCAAGATTCCCAGCCAGACATATTGTGTGCTTAAACAAGAAGAATGATGCTTGCAATAAAACAAAACAAGACCAACACTTTCTACAACCGGAGAGAGTTTGAAATCATGTACTTGTTGTAAAAATAAAGATTGACACAGTAAAGTAACTATTCAGGACTGATTCAGACCAGCAGACATATCATCAGAAACAAAAATATTGAAAAATATTGAAAATTTTAGGGTATACGTGACTGTGTTAATGCACAGCTGCATTATATGCTATTAAGCCTAAGGAAACCTACGTATATGTGGGTTAACTTAAGGAAACATGTGTATACACGCTTCTGTAAATTGGAAAAACAATGTATGTGAAAGATTACGAGAAAAATAAAAAAACGGTCTGAAGAAACTGATCAAACTTACAATTCAAGTTCCTACAGGAACAAACTACACAGTAACAGCAAACAAAGAGACAGTTGAGCCCTGATTGGCTTGAATAAACCCAAAATAGGAACAACAATACTGTTGTCCCCAGTGGAGTCGTCAATTCCGTTAAGAGATAAATTCCCCTAGGGTCTTGGGTTGATACCATAGCAGATCGGAGGTTAGCTACACAAAGAAACACACATTCCACACAACCATGATGCTAATATAAACAAACTAAATGAATAGAGGTGCACCTAGGGGTCCTTCGTTTGGGAAGATCTAGCTAGGGTCCAAACCCTCTTGGAGTTCCTTTTGCTTCTTCAACCTGCAAAACAATCAATTGAAGAAAACACAACAATATATTGACCAAGCATCATAAAGAAATCATCTTCATAACATATTAAAAGGTAGTTGTTATACAATTAAACAACCTTTCATATGTGAATCATAACATTGATATCATAAACATGAAGAAGATTTATATCAAGAACAAGACAAGTGTTTCTTTTATTATAGATAACTAAAGTACAGAAAGGAATGATTTCACCTGAGTCGTCCTTTCGTAGGCTCCAAGCGGAACCGTCCTCCGGATTCGTCTAGTCTCAAGCCTTCAACAAACTCCTTCCATGACTTACTCCATGATATCTCAAGTAGTAGAAAGACATCATAACACAAGGAAACAAGGGTTTCCTGTAAATGGGGGAAGTGCTGGAAGCATAAGGATCTTCAGACCTAGTCAGGATAATTTCAACAGAGTGATCTTTCTCTCTCTTCTCTCCTCCCTTAGGCCTTCCCATTGAAGCCTTTTTATACTTCTCTCAAAGTAGTTTTTTAGTTGGGAATTCGTTGGGAACAGTTGGGCCACGAGCACTCATAGGTAATCAACAGGTAAAACCCATGATCTCTGCCCAAAATTAAGGAGATTTAATTTTTTAAGTGTTTTAAGACATATACGTGGGTTGGGTATACACAGACCCGCATACAGATGCGTTTAGCTCAGGGCAATGTCGCATATAAGGAGTAAAACACTGTTTTTTTTAAGTTTTTGGATTAGGTCTGGAAGGAGGGGTTGCCCTAGGCCATGAGTGCAACATCACAAACATCAAGAATGAGATTTAGAGCTATAACAAAGACTCAAGAAACTATGGAAACAATAGAAGGATTAGAGGAACCACATGCTGATGCACCCCATGAAAGTGTTGAAGTGGAATTGGAACCTGGAAAAACTTTGAATATTAATCCAAACCTGTCAAAATCCTAGAAGAAGCAACTTGTAGACATTCTGCGGAAACATAAAGAGGCCTTCGTCTAGGATTATGCATATATGAAGGGGATCCCTGCCAACGTATGCACCCATCACATATATATCAAGGAAGATTGTCGTCCTATAAGACAACCTCAGAGGAGAATGAACCCTGCACTGAAAAATGTTGTGAAAGAAGAGCTTCAGAAATTACTGGATGTAGATTTTATCTATCATATCTCAGATAGCCAATGGGTCTCACCATTAGTAATGGTCCCCAAGAAGAATGGAAAATAGCGGATCTGTGTAGATTATCAAGAGTTAAATAAGGCGACACAGAAAGACCATTTTCCCTTGCCATTTATTGATCAAGTTTTAGACACATTGCCTGGCAAGAATTTTTTTTCTTTTCTGGATGGGTTTAGTGGATATAACCAGATCCAGATTGCTCTTGAGGACCAGGACAAGACAACTTTCACATGCCCATGGGGAACATTTGCATACTAGGTCCTTCCTTTTGGCTTGTGTAATGCTCCTGCAACATTCCAGAGAGCAATTCTGGGAATCTTCTCTGACTTGATAGATGACAATGTTGAAATATATATGGATGATTTTAATCCATATGGGGACTCATTTTTGGAGGGGTTGAAAAATTTGGAAAAATTTCTCGCAAGGTGTATACAAGCATGTGTCTCTCTAAGTACAGTAAAATGCCACATGATGATGGAAGAGGGAATCATTCTGGGACATTTGCTCTCAGCTAAAGGGATCAGGATGGACCCAGCAAAGATAAAGGTAATTATGCTCTTCCTAACACCTAAGATGCACACACAGGTACGCAGTTTCATTGGTTGTGCTGGTTATTATAGACGCTTTATAGAAAATTTTGCAAAAGTAGCACACCCATTATTTCAATTACTAACAAAAGATTCAGAATTTGTGTGGTCAGATGACTGTGATGCAGCCTTTACAAAAATTAATGAATTAGTCTGCAGTGCTCTGATCCTTAGAGGACCAGACTGGGCATTACCTTTCCACATTCATACGGATGCCTCTCAAATAACAATTTGTGTAGTATTGGTACAACAAGAGGATAAGGTACCTTATGCAGTCTACTATGTTAGTAAAAATTTGGCCCCTATTGAATTAAACTACATGGTGACTGAGAAAGAGTTCCTTGCTATCATTTATGCCATCAATAAGTTCTGGCACTGCATTACCGGGTATCCTACTTTTGTGCATACTGATCATGCAGCCATCAGGTATATAATGAAAAAACCTGTTACCCCTGGTTGTATTACAAGATGGTTGTTGCTACTACAGGAATTTGATATTACCATAGTAGATAAACCAGGGAAGGACAATGTGGTTGCAGATTTTTTATCTAGGATAGAACATGATGGTAAGGATACACTAATTGAAGATAACTTTCCAGATGAGCATCTTTTTGCAGTTTCTGCTAACACTTCATGGTATGCAGATATTGCTAATTATCTTACTACAGGTAAAGTGCCTCGTCATCTGTCCTATAAGGAGAAAAGGAAGATCATTCACCAGAGTACCCGATATTCATGGATGGCAAGATATCTCTTCGATACAGGGGTTGACTAACAGATTCGGCTTTGTGTGGCAGAAGATGATATTTTTGAGATATTAAAAGTTGCACATGATGGACCCTATGGAGGACATTTTGCAGATAAAAGAATAGGTCATAAGGTGCTGCAAATGGGATATTACTGGCCCTCCATCTTTCATGATGCTCAGGATTATGTTCGAAGGTGTGATAGCTGTCAACGGATGGGACAACCTAGGAAAGCAGATGAAATGCCTCTTCAGCCCCAGATAGTCCTTAAACTGTTTGAGAAATGGGCCATCGATCTTGTTGGGCCCTTCAACCCACCTTCTTATCAGAAAGATTACATCCTAGTTTGTACTGACTATGTAACTAAATGGGTGGAAGCTAGAGCAATCACAAGAGCAACAGAGCATGTAGTCGAAGATTTTCTTTTTGAAGAAATCTTTGCCCGGTACGGGACTCCAAGGGAAATTGTATCAGACGGTGAATCACAGTTCACATCTCATATGATAGAAAATTTGATGCAAAAATATGGGGTCAAACGTAGAGTGACAACCCCCTATCATCCCCAGGTGAATGGACAAGTAGAAAGCACAAACAAGGTATTGGAAAATATCTTGACATAGATAGTAGCTAGCCATCGTTGGGAGTGGGAACAGAAACTTCCAGAAGCTTTATGGGCATGTAGAACAACATGGCAGAATACAACAGGGTTTTCTCCATTTGAATTAGTCTATGGGAAATCCCCTTTGTTTCCGGTGGAATTTGAGATTAGTAAACTCAAAACAGCTCTAGAAGTAGGCCTAGATCTATCAAAAGCACAGAAACACTGACTGGAACACCTGAATGAGTTGGACGAGATTCAAGAAGTAGTTGTCCAAAAAAATACTGTTGTTCAACAGCAGAGAATGAAATGGCACAACAAATTTATCAAAACTAAGGTGTTTCATGTGGCGGATTGGGCGTTACTGTATGACTCCCGATTTAAGGATTTCAAAGGCAAGCTCTACACTCGCTGGATGGGTCCATATTAAGTGGACGCAGTGTTTGACAATGGAACAGTTAGACTGAGTAAAATAGATGAGAACCACCTTGTTCTTAGTAAATGGACATTGTCTAAAATTATACCACCGTCCAGCCTCTAAAGATGCCTTTCTTAAGAATCTTTTTGCTGTATCTAATTTAATGGTAATTGGAAAAGAGGATACTCTCAATCTTTCCTAAAAGAAAATATATATATATATATATATATATATATATATATATATATATATATATATATATATATATATATAATAAAAAATTATATATATAATACTGTTGCTACTTACTTGTTTGTCTTTTGCAAGAATAACAAAGAAATATGGCGAGAAGAAAATAACACTCAGTGTTGTTACTCCACCAGTCCTGTCATGAAGATATTGCTATATTTCACTGGTGTGTGTCACTAAGTGTTGTTACTCCACTAAGCGTTGTTATTTTACTAAGTGTTGTTACTCCGTAATTGTTGTTACTCTGTAGTTTCTGTTATTCCACTAAGTGTCGTTACTCCATAACTGTCATTACTCTGTAACTGCTATTACTCCATAACTGTTGTTACTCTGCAACTGTCGTTATACTACCAATGTTGTTACTCCACCGGTGCCGTTACTCTGCCAGTGCCGTTACTCTACAACTGTTGTTACTCCGCCAGTGCCATTACTCTACATCTGTTGTTACTCCGCCGTTGTCGTTATTCCACCGGTGCCGTTACTCATTGTGCTGCTATTCATTGTTGTTGTTACTTCCTGTGCTGTTACTCACTATTGTTGTTTTTCCCTGTACTGTTACTAGTTGTTGCTGCTACTCCGTCAGACATTTTGCTGCTACTCCACCATAAAGTAGGTCCGTAGGTACGTCTCCGTCGATTTTATGGATTTAATTAAATATTCCAAAAAGGACATTAAAAAGTGTCGTGGATGGCTGTCATTAAGTTGGGGGGGGACCATCATAATGAATGACGACGTACCTTGAAAAAGCATTTATGACACATGATCTTTACCTAACCGACTCTAATGATTTCAGTACTTCGTAATCATACTTTTGATGTGTTGGGATGCATATTTGTATGCACCGAGCTGTATCAATCACCCTCCCAACATGCTGCATTAAATTTCAGAAACATCCTACAGTACCACCTTAATTTGTCATCATTTCCAAACGTACCAGTATTGTTCATCCGTTGTTTCCAAATCGACCATGACGTTATTTCAGTTTCGAATGGTTTGGAGACCTGTCACTCTCCCTTTCCAACCAACTACAGATGATTTCACCTTTGCAACAATGGGTGGCCGATCTATTCGACATGAACTTGAGAATACAAGGGGAATTTGGAACAATCAAGAGGTGTGGCATGTCTTTGAGAACGTAGTTTGGGATGTTTATTTCAACAGTTGAGGGGGTCAAATGAAGAAATGACAGTAGATTTTGCATTGAACTTGGGAGAAGGAGGCTCTCCGGTCCGTGGAATTGAGATCCCTGTAACAGAGGAAATCATCGCAGAAGTCAGTGGGCTTCCTCAAGTCGAGCAACGATGGTTTTCAAGAAAGACCGCCCTACCAGGCTTTCCCGAAGTCTTTCTACAGGCGGGCGAGAGTATTGCACAAAAGGGTCGGGGGTCTGACAGAAACTCGCTACCACATCCATGGGGAAGAGTAGCAGAGTTCATCATAAAATATATGACGTGCGAAGGAAGATACTCCACCATCTTCAAATACCATCTCCGTAGACTAGCTCACCTATGATTTCCATTGGCAGAAGATTTTTCAATGAAAGTGCCCTATTTTCTACTAAGGAACCTTCACTTAATGGCACATTCATCTCAGGGGTCATGACAGATATTGGCAGTCACCACTCACCATGGGTTGGTTTAGCGGTTGATAATGAATGCCATTAGACAAATCCCGATTCCATGGGAGTTGTTTCGAGATTCCACAGAGGAACAAATAGCAGTTGTTGTGGCTGCCAAGGCAGAAGAGCCTGAAGATATGGAGGAGGATGCAGGAAATGATGATTATGTTGACCAGGAGCAGCCAGAAGAAACGGAGATGGAAATAGAAGAACTTTGAGATGAGGCCGGTCCCCAAGAGCAAGCCGAAACTGTGGAGTCAATGGTATATGTGAAGATTGATATAGAAAGGCCCACTAGTACCATGGCCGAGGCTGTCCCACAAGAACTAGCCTCGCCTGTGGAACTAGCAAAGCAAGTTGATAATAAGGCAACCACGGAAGTAGACCCACAATAGGCTAGCGTGGATGAAGCGGTCAATATGGTGACCGAGGGTACTCCACAAGGATCTCATGCCACCATGGAGTTGATGGAGGAGGTCGTGACCACTCCGACCATAGAACCCATGGAAGAGGGGGAATAGAGACAAGAAGGGCCTAGAGTTGAGGAAACCAGGGGACCCGTGGAGGAAACACCGAGAGAACCAGGGTGTGAGGTCGACACTGACCCACAAGAACCAACGGCGATTTCGAGGCCAAATGTTGAGGATTCGCTCCAGTTTTCCTTCTTTATCCCAAAAGGAGCAAGGGTAACTCATTCCCCATGAAAGAAAGAAGAATAAGAGTTCGTTGTTCCTATGGCTCTGAATCTGTCACAAATGCCACAAACATATGGGGTGAATGCTACACAGGTGGCAGGCACTTTGGAGTTAGAAAGGAGAGAAGAAACAAAGATTTCCAAGGTTGAAGAACTGGAAAGGATCCCAACAATCACAGTAGTAGGAGAGCATCTCACCAGGGCATCACCAGTTGTGGTGAGTGCACACGAAGAAGAAATCGACGTTGGTGAAGAGAGGGACCAAGCGAAGCAGTCCCGATGAATGAGCCAATGCCACAGCCTGGTGAGAAGGCCGTAAAGCATGAAATAATTGAAGAAAGGTAGTCAGTGGAGGAAAACCCGATAGTGGGCACAGCGAAAGAGGTTTCGCGGGATTTACCTCCAGCTACCAAAACAGAGGAAGTACTGATTAAGCAGGAATGAATAGAGCTTTGTGAACAGTGAAGACTTCCAGTTAAGCAAAAGTATCAGCTGTAGTTTAGGGAGACAATGTGGCTCAAAATGGAGGTAAGGAAATTGAGAAAGAAGGTGCACGTAATTCAGAAATAGATAAAGAAGTACAAGCGGAAAGCCAAAAATTCCAAGACCATTAGGGTTGAAGCAGAAACTCAAGTGGACCTGATAGCCACAACCTCTGCTGCCACTCAAACAGACCCGATCAAATGATTGTTTGAAGACCGGGAATATGCCTTAACAATCGAAATACAGTCTTAGAAATCTACTGTGACTCAATACAAAAATGAGATCAGGAGGACCAAGGAAAGAGCCTCCACAACCATCTTTGGATATGCAGAGCGCATACATGTTATGAGATTAAGGCATGTGAAGCCGTAGCTCAAAGGAAGTAGCTGGAAAAGCAAGTGGCAGAACTGAAGGCCGATAAGGAGCAGATGTTCAGTCTGGTGCAAGAGGTTATGGAATGTCGTCCACCTGCTTCTTGTTATTATTTATTTTTGCATGAACATTTCCTTTTATTTTGCATGGAAAGCATCAAAAATGAGATCATTTATGAGATAGAAGATGGTGTACAATTCCTATGAATCTTGAGAAATCATGACGTGCCAACTCAACACTAATGTTTGAATTTTACCTGCATGGGTATCTACTGCGTCTGGATAGAGATTTTAACCCGGTTATGTATGTAGGGGACAGTCATTTAAGGGCCCTCACCTCTTATTCTTTCAATCAGATTCACTGGCAGAAGGCTTATAACACTTTTGAATCCAATCAAGTTACAAAGCCATTTATAGTAAGAGGAGAACATGAGAGGTCAATCACAATGTTCAATAAGCATAACACCTTTTTGGGAATTGGGGGGAATAGAGATAGAATGGTGAGGACACAAAGATGGTGTCTTGATATTTGTGTCAAACAACTCACCACATTTCAAAAAGAGGCCCTTGATTGCTGTCAGAGAAGGTGGATGATGTCACCTACACCTGTCTGAAATAGGGAACCTTTTGGGGTACCAAATTTTGCACGAGTACTCACCAGAGTGCCCAGATATGCGGCATGTGTCCAGACATGTGGGGCCTAGTGGATGGGGATCCGGTTTCATTTTCCTATTCTTTGGTTGCCTACTAAAATTTACACTCCAGCTTATGATGTTCCAAAGGATTGGTGGAAGTAAATTCTCCTTTTGAATGGGTTTAAAGTTCCAGGAACAAAGATGGCCTCAGAATATGATCTCGCTGGGCTTCATGAAACGTACAGTCTGCAAAATCCAGACTTGCGGAGGTGGCGGACTGCATGAGGACATGCAGAAGGCTAGTTGGGGGGAGATTTTGGGTACCAAATCGGGCCATCTTTCTATCCATTTCTATTATCCTTTTTGACCTTTTTGTACTCATTTACCTATGTTGTTACGCTAAACCTACAAGGTAAATACCCCTTACTTGTCCAATTGGAATATTTTAATTAATGAAGTAAATTCATGGAGTCTTATCTATTCACGTACTAAAACATATGTTTGACCAGAGCTTGGAGAATAGGAGCCCTCGCTTCAGCATCTCGCAACAGATCTAGTAACGGCCAGCCATAAGGAGGCCACACAGCTGGAGTCACAATTCCTTGGAACTATTCTTAGACTTTTTTGCTATCTCGGACATCTGGTGATGGTGCCATTCCAACTTATGTACATTTTGAATATGAGGTTACCATGTTTCAGGGAGATTTGTTAATCTCCCTCGCTGTGTATAAAATGCAAATTGTTCTTGTGAATGGGGGTTCTCCCATCGCTATTGTAATCACCTGTTACATATTAATAAATACCATCTATTTTTCTGCTCCAATCTTCTCCATGATTAACGTAGCCCTGATCAGAGAGCTAGGCCCACTCTTCTGATTAGGTGTTGTGTCTTTGTGTGTGTGTCATTTAATAGTTTATGCTTGTTGTTATGGTTCTTCCCTGTTTATGATTATTTCTGAAGTTTTGTAGTTAGTTTAATCTTACAACCATGTTTTGAATCTTAAACTACGAATCCTTGGTCAGAACGGATTACGCATTTGCCCCTAGATATACCTTGCACATTTCCTTGAAAGGATACGCACCCTGATTGATAAATTAATGTTGGAATAGGGTGAATAAATCCTTCATACCTGGACCCCAACACAACACCCAACAGAATAGTCCACATGAGTGTGACAGACGTTATAACAAGTTTACAAGAATGAATCTGTCAAGTGTCTGGTAGGATATCCCACATGGGAGAGACAACATTAAAAACTAATGCAACACATTGCCAATAGCATATGTACTGAAACAACCAAAATAGTTCAACTGTCTTAATACAAGTTAAAGAAACATGCATTACAAGCATCCAAAGAATAGTCTTACAAACGAATAGAATACATGTGTGAAAATGTTCTGGCATGCTAAGAAGCTTTTGAATTAAGAAAAAGTTCCAAGACACATATGTACACCATTACATCACTAACCCCAATAGTGGGGCATTGGAGCCACTGCTCTCTCCTCAAAGAAAATATGACAAACTCTCAAGGCTATGTGGGAGGATCCAAGGTGAAGAGTCTTTTGCATGTAAAAATGAGGGGTATATATAGCGAAGGGTGAAACTAACCCTTGTGACTATTTGACTTCCCTCATGAATGCTTGAATATATGACTCTTCAAATTTACATGTGGGTCTCTTGGACTTCCACATTACATTACATTCATTACAATAGTATGGACCACAGTAGTTATGTGGCTAAGATTACTCATAACATGACCTGACATGACAGAGATGGTATGTTCATGCTACTAGCAGTGTCCACGTCAAGATGCAATGCTACTGAGTGATGAATGTGCTCTTGGTGTATCATAACTTCACCTCTACATGGCAAGGTGTGAGGAGTCTTCGATGGTCTTGGTGTGCGCTTGATGTTAGTGTGCATGTCCCTCCTTCGCTTATACTTGGCATGCTCCATGTCTTTGTCCATTCACAAACAAGTCTCCTAGAATGCACTCCTTGTTCATCCCATTCGTTGTCGGACCATGTCTCATCTGCGTACCTGTATTTGCAATCACTCATGACGAGATGACATAAAATACAGAAATATCCTAGTCTACCAAGATGCATTATCTTTCATTTTCAGATGTAGGTAATCGGGAGAGAGGACAAGGCTCTGAAACTGCGCAGAGCACATTTCAGGATGGGATGCAGCCTTCGGTCACTATCAATGAAAATTGAAGAGAGGTCACTAGGAGGTTGGGATGGGCAGTCCAAATCAGCAGTGAAAATCTACAGGATTTGGCTCGATTGGAGGGAAGATCTACGTAATTCTTCCTAGGAGATAGTGCAGGAAGCAGGGGGGCACTAGCAGTGAAAACTGTGTAGATTCTCCAAGGAGGCTAGCAGCAGGCTATGGGAGCTTGCTAGCCAAAACTAAGCGGAGCTGGGAGGCTGGCCTGCAAGACATCCCTGCATAGTTTCTGGGTTGAGCGAGATACTGGGTAGTTGCGATACATCCCAAGAAAACTACGTAGTTTTTAGGAGTAGCAAGCTGGCTGATAGGGTGACTAACTAACAGAACTGCACAAATTTCGAGGATAATGTAGTGATAGGAAATGGGTGTCTATCCGGCATGTATTCACAATTTATTTAGTCAGCAGAGATGGCATACTGAGAAACTTTTGCAATGTTATGGGTGACAGTTAGTTGGGTTGACTCCAAGTTTGCGTAGTGTAGACTTCCTGGGAGGCAGCCTCAAGCTTTGCATAATTCTTGGCAGCAATACATGATCACTCAGGGCTGAGACTGTGCATTGTAGCTCAATGGAGGTCTAGCTGTTGGGGGGTGGTCCAGTCAACAAAGTTTCAGCAAAATGACTAATTGTGTGAGCGAGTGCACTTATGCATGCATCACCTTGCAAACACACACTCAACATGACTCGATGACAAGACACCTTGAACCATCAAGACAACATACACTTAGTTTGACTGACCAATAGGCGAAGCGACAAGTGCGACACTTGAGATAGACATTTAGACGACCATGATGACACTTGCATGACAGTGCTTACAACATCGTGTGTGAGTCTTTTCATGTTTGCGCACATGCATGTTACTAAGGACAGGATGATTTGACAATGACTAGTCCTGCAAACTCAACTAAGAGGTGTACTTTGAAATGTGTTCTTTACTTACCATACTTACCCTCAAGATGATCATTCATATGATGGAGTTTGCATTCAGTCCTGATCTTTTCCATTACTTTGTTCCTTGGTCCTTCTCCTCAACTCCTTGGAAGAAATTTCGACATTTCACCTTTTCCTGTAGTCTCTGAGAGGTAGATCTACGCAATTTTAGCGGACAATGACTACTGACAGAATGAGGCCTTGGGAGGATCGTCTACACAGTTTCTATATGCAAGACATACATGGAAACTTGGACAACACTGCACAGTTTTGAGGCACAAGACATTGTTGTGGGATGGGGGTCCTGGGAGGACACCTTTGCGCAATTTCTGAGTGCAGTGCAGTCGGACTGCTTTGGGCATTTCTAGAGAGTAGTGTTCACTTCCTGACTTCTCTGTGCATTTTTGAAGAGAAGTGCTAGCTAGGGTCTCTGTGGGCTGCGGGGTTTCAACAAGCAAGGGAAGTTGGGGTCTCTGCACACTATAGTTTTCAGCAGGCAATGGAAGAAGATTGAAGGTTGCAGAAGCAAAGCGAATAGTTCCCGGAAGCTAGATGAGGCTAGGTTTCACAGGAAAATGGATAAGTGTGAGATCAGTGAAATATATGTAAACATTGATAGGACTTGGCTATGATCACACACATACACTTAGTGACATGTCGTAGACCATCCAGAATGCATAAGACATGCTTTTCTTGATGAAACAACCTTCATGACAAGAGTACGTGGTGTGAGAATGAAACCTGTTTATGTGATGACGACCACTCATACACACACAATTCCCTTGGAAAAAATGTGATTCCCTTTACATGAAAAAAAACAACCCCTATGCCTGAAAATTACACTTTCTGCATAGAGATGAGAAAGCAGACAACTCTTAGGATCAAGGAGGGGAGCTTGAAATCATCAACTTACTAATAAGTGACCAAGGATGATTGATCACAGTAACCAAGGCACGCTCCGAAATTTGCATGCGAGCCAAAATTTTGGAGGGTCGTTGTAGCTGCTACAACATGTAACAAAGAACTTACTTCTAAATATTTAATTTTCATCCTTAAGATTCTTCACTTTCCTTTTAGAACCATTACTATATGGTAAACTATCATGAACAAATAACAGATGAGTTAGAAAAATTGTTCTTTCAATCCTGATAACAACAATTCACTCAATTATTCTAGCTTCTTATACGCTCTCTACTTAAATATTTAGCCACTAATAAGAACAATAGAGGAGAGAAAGAGCACTCTTATCTTAACCCTTTATTAGGCTTAATGAATTTTGAGGTTTATCCATTAATAAGATGTTGTAGCTGCTACAACACCACCCAAATTTTGGGTACCCCACCACTCACCCCGAAGCATGATCACACATATGCATAAGGGTTTGTGATAATGCATCATGACAGTAACCCTGATTTGTCTTGGTCCTCCTCCCCTCGAGTGAATTAAGATCCCTCAAAATTCCATCTTACTCTACGCCCTTGAATCTATAGCTGCACCATTGCTTTTGCATCACACAAATTACTGGCAATTCGTAAGTCTGGTAAGGTGCCTAAATTGTTGTTTTGATTTTTGGTTTTGAGCACCTCTTGTTTTACTCGTATAATTTAGTTGCACTTTTTTACTATCACCTCCAGATGATATTATTTTCTTATTTTTAATTATTTATCCCTTGTCTTTGCAGAGATTTAAATGGAGCATAATAGATATCATATGGGCACCACAAGTTCTAAACTCTGGCAAGAATAGCCTTGTTGAGTTTTTTGCACCATGGAAAACAGAATCAAGGGATTTCAAACCATTAAGATATTTACTCCAGGAAATCCCCCATTAGACTATCAAGGAGTAAATGATGCAAAATCAATAGCCAAATTTGCAACTCAGCAGTTGAAAACTGTTGTTAAAGACCGACTAAATGAGAGGACTGGATCAAATAAGAAAATTCATCGAGCTCATAAATAAGGTGCGTTGCAAGCGAATTTGATGACATTGTCCTCAAAAGTAAAGATCAATGGCTTGTTGAATGTTATGCTCTCTGGTATGGACATTGCAAAAAACTTGCTCTAGAATGGAAGAAAACTAAAACTGCAAATAGCTTGAAGGGCAAAGTGAATATGGGTCACTTCAATTGTGATGTGGAGAAGAGTTTAATGAGTAGGTTCAATGTGCAAAGCTTTTCTACAATCTTAGTCTTTGGTTCAGATAAGGAGAGTTCAGTTCCTATGAAGGTGAAAGGATAGTTCCTGTGTTTGAATCCTTTGCCTTTGGGCAGCTTGAGACTAATGTTTCTCCTCTGGAAGCGGTGAAGCTTACAGCCCAGGATGTATTGGGAACCACATGGGTTGCTCCAACAATCTATTTTGTTAGTTTCTTGATCGACATTTTAGACACTAGAGAAGAAAGAAAGGATCATTACCTACAACAACTCATATTTGCGGCAGAAAATTTCAAAATAAGTTCATATAGCCACGCATGGGTAGCAACAGGAAGGCATGCTGCTCTTACCAGTCAATGTTAGTGGCTATGAGTATCCAACCTTCATAGTTCTAAACCGCAAAAGGAGTGTCTATGCTCCACTTCGCAGCGCATTTGAGCTTGATCACCTCATGATTTTGTGAAGGATGCAAGGCAGGGAGGTAAAGGTAATCTTCCCCTAGAATCTGTTCCTGTTATTGAGGAAACTGAACCATGGGATGGGAAAGACAAAGAGATGAATTAAAGCATTGGAAAGGATGGCCCAAAGGCAAGGTAAGGCAGTAAATAATATGGGTAACAAAACTAGTTGAAGCTTCATGTCATTATCCCGAAAGCATGGTATCTTTTTTACAACTACGAAGACAAGCTAAAAGCTTGAAGGCCTTTCGACAGTCAATATAAGCCTTGGATCATTGTAAAATGAATCAATGTTATATTAAAGCAGAGGTTTTGACGTGTATCCAACGAGGTGTCAAATTAGAACATGTTAGCATTGCATTAGAGTGGAACATTTAAAAGAACTTGAATATTATGTGTATACATGAATTGTTAACCTCAAAGGCATCCACAATAATCCTTAATAAAATTATTTTGGATCATCGAAGGCACACTTGGAAATACCGTGTGGAGAAGGTGCTACGCCATTACAGTATTGGAGTCATGTTACAAGGGGACATTTCGCTGAGTACGTTGCCCATATTATATCGAGGTTTGACTCCACAAAAGAATATCAAGCCATCAAGGACGATCAGAGTGGGCACGATGTAATCAATGTTTAGATTCACCAATCCTGGTTGAACTACAACGCAACATGGAATAACTTCAGAACTTCAAGATCTTTCTTGCCTATCTAGTGATAGCCTTGCCTTTTCTGAGCAAGTTAGCCTTATGGTTTAGCTAGGGCCGATTCATCTTGTTGTCAGTAGACAATCCTAGAGACGAAGCTCTTATGCTTCAGAGACTTCAATCGCTTGCAAGTTGTTAGGCTGTCTTGATCACGGATTAGCCTGCATGATCGAGGTTGATACTTTGGCATGACTGTTGCAGCAGCTAGGTAAGTGGTGAAGTCGCAGGATCCAATGCTCAAAGACGAAGTTATAAATGCAACTTGCGACCATGCTACTTCTCTGAGTTGCAAGGTTGCAATGTCAGAGCCTTAAACAAGTACTGGAAGTGCGACTTCGCTCCAGATGCGACTGCATGACTAATGGTCGCTAATTCACATGCAAAGGCCTCAAGTGGGTAGCCAAAAACGTGACTTGCATTAAGTTGCAACCCCACGACCTCCAATGGGTCGCAGTTCCACTTGGTCGCTACATTGCATTCTTACATCTTGGGGAAGGTAGCTGAAGGATGTGACTATGTTATAGCGCGACTATGCAACCTTCCAGAAGTCACAAAACTACCTCACAAATCAACTTGCCTCCAAAAGGTAACATTTTTTCAGCAAATCATGAGGTTGTTGAATTGCTTCAAATTGCATTTCTAAATAGGATTGATTTAACGATTATGAGGCTGCGGGATCCATGCTTGGATCATGAAGATGACATGATTTGATTCGAATAGGGTTTTCTCAAACCATTTCGAGATGTTGCATGGGGCAGTGGAAAACGATCGTTATGCATTTTTCATTAAAATAGTGATGAGAAGATGCGGAAACCGCGAGACAAAAGAAATCATGAAATAAATAAAGGACCAACAATGTCCGCCTACAAATGCACTGGTTACAAATCACATCTTGGATAGAATTACCGGTGGAAAAGGGAGATATTATCAATGTCCAAATGACAAGGGAGTTATAGAAGGACTGTGCAACAATCTTCTTGATGGAGATGTCTCTTTTTAGGAATAGTGGAAGTTACATTACTTGTTTTTTCTTATAAAATTACATTCCCATTGACTACTATAATGTTTGGATTGCGGGTGAACATATATGGCATTGAGAAGAAACCTCCATAGTCATCCAACATCAAATTCCAGGGAGTTGGCCGCATGCATTAGAGTGGCAGAACTTGAGGCCTGGGAAGATATTTGCCGCTTACCATCGCATTTCCTCTATAGAAGACATAAAATGTTATGGGTCTTTCACCCTAAAACACCTCTTGATAATTGATTAGAGTAAGGAAAGATATGGATGGTCCTTTCAGTAACTATTGTAAACATTTTGGAGCCTAGAGACACCCCATACAGATGGCATTAATTGATTGCACTGTAGCACAAGATAGGACTATCCAGGGGTCCAAATTTGTTTTGGGTTTTCATAATTATTGTTATTTGTTTATCCCTTGTTAAATTTATGGTGTGGTGCTGCAAATTATCATCATGTTTAACTACGGTTAATGCCTTACAGTGTACAAGAGGGCGAGGACTTTGACCTATGTGGAGAGATATAGGGTTACATATGGGAAGACCTGCAACTAGGATCTCCGACTAGTAAATAAGTCAACTCAGGAGGGTTGATCGAGACATGATGGCAGTCATAATGGAATTCCGGGCAGCCAAGGAACCACACAATTTGGTCTTGTACTCTGGCAACTGCCTTGGTGATAAGCATTCTAGGTTCAACAAGAACCCTCTACATCTTCTTCTTTTTATCATAATGTAAATGTTCTCCTATGATGCCAACAATTAAGTTGAGAGAAATCAAGCCTGTACTAGGCAGTAGGCATGAGAGAGTAGTGAGGAAACTCAAGAGGCATGAAGGTAGTTTAAAGGGCACGAGGGAAGGCCAAAGGTCACAATAGGAGAAAGGAAACTTGACCTTTATAAATGTTCCCTCATCCCTCACTTCGAGAGTAGGACTGTAGCACTTGAGTTGAGGTGAATAGAGATAGTTCATTGATGCTTGAGAGCTAAGGCACTCAGCTCTTGGTAGCTAGGAGAGTGGGTTTGTAGTAGGGCTAGGTTTTTGACACCGAGCGATGGTACGAATAGTCCATGTTCCACTATTGGGTATTGACCAGTTGCATGATATCTATTTGAAGTTGCAGCAATATTAATAAGATGTTTTATTTTCCATTTGCACTAATTCCCATGCTGACTATGGTGGTTGTATTAGATTTCTGGTACCTCATCATATATGTATGAGTGCTTTCATATATGCGAGATGTTATGTACTAATACATAGTGGTTGCATGTATGTTTCGCTTTAGAATCTGTGTTTACTTGTTCCTTGCCATTTCGGTGACCTATTGTGAACTATTTCGCAATTGACCTCTGGCATGTTCTTGTTTATTATGTCTGATGGGGTTTTTTCTAACTAATTGTCCTCATCGTTCATCTCTTCTTATCATTGTTGTGACTTGTTTAAATCTATTTCTACAATTTTTCAAGCTTGGTCTGATTTTGTTTCGCTGCCCAAGCACCTCATTCCTGCCCCACTCCGGCACCTTCTCATCTAATAACCAAGAGTAGAAAACATTCATTGTGGCAGCCGAGCCTACATACCAGATGGGGCACCTATCCCAAACAGTGTGAGGTCTGATTGGGACTTCACACCGAGGAGACCCCCTTAGTTGTTGATGGTACATTTTGGCTCGTCAACAAATTGGTGCTAAAAGGAGGGCCTGAAGAGAAGCTAAGCCCTTCGAGCCTACAATTTAGTCTCATATCTGTTACTGGCTCCGACCAAAATCTTGCTCCCAAGGTGTTTATCTGGTTTTTCTATTTTCCGATTTTCCAATCCCCAGGAGCAGCTCCATCACTTGTCTCAGTTAAAGTTTGATGGTGGGCATGGAACAACCTTAAATGAGCACATTTCTGATTTCCTCGAGTTTTGTGAATCTTTTGAGATCAATGATGAAGAGTTTTCTTGTGTGTTTCTCTCCCTCACCCTTGAAGGTCGTGCTAAGGAATGGCGCCACACGTTGCTAGTAGTGTCCATTCATTCGTTCGAGCAACTCGTCGGTAAGCTCCAACAAGCATTTGACAGCTACGACTTGTAAGACGTGTTAAAGAGGATAAATGAGCTTAGGATGAAACCTGAGGAATCTTTAGAGGGTTTTTCTTTCAAATTTGTGCATCTTTGTTTTGGATTTCCTAAAAGTGATATTGACTGGGTGTATTTGAATATAAATTTTCAGTGATTGGTTCTCATTTCTTTACAACATTTTCAATTAGAAACAAGTCTTGTTCCGCATGAGTATCATCATAATTAGCAGATTACAAAGTGTTCAGATTCTTCCCGTAATTTTGTTTGGCCTATCTCTTTGAATATGGAACAACCTCAAAACCCCGTGGGAGAAATTATTGTTTGCGGGATTTCTCATACTCCTCTAGACTTGTTACATAATAATATTGTGGTCGTAAATGGTTCCAACGATGAATAGTGCTTTCTGGGAAATGGATCTGATGGTCTCGTCTCTGATTCCCTCATACATTATTTTCATTTGGAATCTCAAAATCACATAACATATGTTCCGATCGAGTCCATTCAACATACGTCACACTATATCCTGGTATCTCATTCAATTGTGCATGATAGCATTGATCTTGTCTCAAGTAATGTTGATTGTCTTATCAAATCCACAGAGCATATTAGGCCTTTAAGTTCGTCTTTCTCTTTGGCAAATGTAAATGGGCAGAATGTAAGTCCGGGTCCAATTGATGTTCCTTCATCTGACCCTGTGCATCCATCCTACCTTGATTTAGTCTATGGGTCTACTGCACTGACAGTTCCTTCAAATTAGTCATATCTTTATCTCGCTCGCACTGATTGCAATCATGTGCATGGGGGCGAGGTTTCACAGTTAAAGGATGTAGAGTCTAAATCCCTTATGTTGGATCTTTGCCACTATAAATCCTTAAAAAGTGAGGAAGAGGGCCTTGCATCTCACCCAACTCAATTTGGGTCTCTCATTGATCCCTTTTTCAGCAATCCTAATTTTTCCAGAAATATATTCACTCACACCTCTGGTGATTTTCCTACTTATCCAGTTGTTTATCCTACGGAGCCCCTAGAATTTGATGACCCACCTTTCAAATGTTTAGGGACTCATCAGGAAGTTGAGGCACTTCAGCTTTCACTGATGGTTATGTCAGGTTCCCATGTTCTTGATGAGACCCCTGAACCTAGTCGAATTAGGGTCTCTGAAATTAGTTTTCTACACATCACACTCCTCACAACAGTTTCTCGTCGGATGTGAGCTCATCTTACAAGCCCTCTGATTGGAGTAATGTCTCTTTGATAAAATATTTCCATCACCTTTCAACTGAGGCACATCAACATCTATATCCTAATTTGTTTTCTAAGGGGAGTGCTCTAGCCATTGTCTTGAATCTTTTTGATTATCTCCTAGCCAATACAATATATCAACATACGCAATCAAATGATACCTTACAATCTCTTAGATGGGAGGGTGCCAATCGCCTGATCTCCCATTTGTTTGATCCTCTTGCAGTTGATTCAGTTCATTCTCTGGAATCTAAAAAATCTCATTTGTCAAGCTTCCATTCTATCAATGTTCAGTCAATAGATCCAATCCAAAATATGTTCACTAATAGTTGTCCGGTCACAACCAACGATAACCATATGCACTCACATATTAATCTTGTGAATATACCACTATTGGATGGTGTGTCGTTTGAAGGTTCAGAGGTTGGCCAGGAAAATGAGGCACTTCAATGTCCGCTGATGGTTATGTTAGGTCTTCACGTTCTTGATGAAGTCCATGAAAAATTTCAAGCTAGGGCTTCTGAAATTAGGGTTTTTGTGTTGGAATCCTCAGGGATCTCATTTATACCCAATAGGGGCCCCTCTTTCCAAAGTTATCAAGTTGATTATCCTTCTATATCATGATAGGGTCATTGATCGGATCAATCTGGTAGATGTCTTTACTAGCCGACAACATCTTGCCTTACTTGCATTGGATTTAGGGTTAGGCATAAACGGATGTATGTTATGGCTGGATGAATATAAATTTCATGCTTGTGTTTCGGTTTATCAGGATTGGGTGGAAGTTCGCCTTGAAAGGTATTCTCTGACACATTTCCTTGTAGGGGGATGAGCTGTTCTTGTTTTTGTGCATGCTTTACAGGTAAACATGTTATGTTTTGCACAGCTCTTTCCACAAATTCTAATTGTTGTCATATTTGTTTTTGTAGGCTGGAAACTGCTACGGTAGATGCATTGGAAGTTTGATTTCACATAGCCCAGCCTATGCTTTGGTTAATTTAGGATTTAGGGTTTAGATCAATTAGGTTTTAGCTTTTCTTATTAGTTCACTAATTAGAATTTGCTTATGATTTAAATTTTCTATGTTTCATTTTCTTTACTATAGGTAGGTAGTTCCCTGCTTGTTTCTTCTACACTCATGTCCTTGCATTTTTATGTTGTTGAATTGCATTCATGAAA
This sequence comes from Pinus taeda, assembly GCA_000404065.3. Classification (NCBI taxonomy): domain Eukaryota; kingdom Viridiplantae; phylum Streptophyta; class Pinopsida; order Pinales; family Pinaceae; genus Pinus; species Pinus taeda. The sequence goes on from APFE030236107.1 coordinate 47,719, forward strand.
ATTCTGCATACGCACTACATTGGTCATTTAATGGTTGATCTATTTTGCACGTAGCATTACAATGCATCATTCACCACGTCTGCTACATTGCACCATACACTTGCCTTTTCACTCGGCACACACTCACCTTTGACCTAGCCTAGAATTTTCGCATATGTTGCATGCTACTACATGGGCCTTCATGAGCCTCAAGATTGAAAAACCTGTGGTGCCGTGGATTTCTTTCTCACACCTTTTGCTCTTACTCCAAGCGCATTGTTTTGACCTCCTCACAGCGGTTTGTAAACCCTGGGAGAGTTTCCTGGTCACCTAGCCTTAGAACTAAAATAAAAATAACCAACCCTAGAACTAAAACCCTAGCCTCGTGATTGTGTAAAGCTGTGATGGTTATGCCAATGGGTAACCTCTCTTAGAGGCAGTCATCAAATTTGCATCCTGAATATCTCTCCTATGAGTCTAATTTATTAACAATAAGAATAAGAACAGATTGCTCATGGGGAACCTTAATTTGTTTAAATGACCTACACCCATAACCTGAACATAGTGCCCAGCGTGATATTGATTGTTTCAATGACTTGTGTTCTTTTTCACTTGCTGACTGGAAATGAGATGTGAAAGCTAGGCATGAGGGAAAACCTAAATTAGGATATCTCTTAGTTTCTATTAAACAAGAAACAACCCCTCTTGCTAACAAAATAAGTCGGGATCCATCATCCGCCCTAGCGCAATGAACGCCCAGAAATAAGTGAAAATGCACACGTAAAATAAAATGAAACCAAATTAAGGGTAAAGGATCAAGAAAGGTTTTTTGTGTAGAGAGGTAATGCAACGACTCCGTCGGGGTATTGACAAGGCTTGCTGGCAGTAGAGCAATGTTTGTGATTTCTTGAAGTGACTCCACCAGGGTACTATCCAGGCTCGTTGGCAGTGGAGAAACACCAAAAACTTAATTTTAAAATTCTGAATACAATAAGCCCCTGCCCTGTTCTTTGCATCATCATCAACTACCGGCATGTGTGAACTATCAATGGGGTGTTTACTTACTGGCAAGACCTAGGTGAGGCATGAGGGAAGGCATATCTGCAATTGGCCGTGGCCATGAAAGAGGTACCCACAACATTTGTTCAATATTCCCTTGCATCATGATTCACATTCGGACTACTACAGGGGTGCTGACAAAGATACTGGATTCTACTAGTGGTTCACCATTTGTTGTAGCTGCTACAACACCACCCAAATTTTGGGCATATTCAAAATTTTGGGTAACCCACCACTCACCTCGAAGCATGATCACACATATGCATAAGGGTTTGTGATAATGCATCATGATAGTAACCCTAATTTGTCTTGGTCCTCCTCCCCTCGAGTGAATTAAGATCCTTAAAAATTCCATCTTACTCTACGCCCTTGAATCTATAGCTGCACCATTGCTTTTGCTTCACACAAATTACTGGCAATTCGTAAGTCTGGTAAGGTGCCTAAATTGTTGTGTTGATTTTTGGTTTTTAGCACCTCTTGTTTTACTCGTATAATTTAGTTGCACTTTTTTACTATCACCTCCAGATGATATTATTTTCTTATTTTTAATTATTTATCCCTTGTCTTTGTAGAGATTTAAATCGAGCATAAGAGATATCATATGGGCACCATAGGTTCTAAACTCTGACAGGAGTGGCCTTGTTGAGTTTTTTGCACCATGGCATACAGAATCAAGGGATTTCAAACCATTAAGGTATTTACTCCTCGAAATCCCCCATTAGATTATCAAGGAGAAAACGATGCAAAACCAACAACCGAATTTGCAACTCAACAGTTGAAAACTGTTGTGAAAGACTGTCTAAATGGGAGGACTGGATCAAATAAGAAAATTCATCGAGCTCATAAATAGGGCATGCTGCAAGTGACTTTGATGACATTGTCCTCAAAAGTAAAAATCAATGGCTTGTTGAATGTTATGATCCCTGCTATGGACGTTGCGAAAAACTTGCTCCAGAATGGAAGAAAACTAAAACTGCAAATAGATTGAAGGGAAAAGTGAATATGGGTCACTTCAATTGTGATGTGGAGAAGAGTTTGATGAGTGGGTTCAACGTGCAAATCTTTTCTACAATCTTAGTCTTTGGTCAGATAAGGAGAGTTCAGTTCCTATGAAGGTGCAAGGACAATTCCTGCATTTGAATCCTTTGCCTTTGGGCAGCTTGAGACTAATGTTTCTCCTCCAAAAGTGGTGAAGCTTACAGGCCAGGATGTATTGGGAACCACATGGGTTGCTCCAACAATCTGTTTGTTAGTTTCCTGCCCGAAATTTTAGACACAAGAGCAGAAAGAAATGATTGTTACCTACAACAACTCATATTTGTGGTAGAAAATTTCAAAAGAAGTTCATACAGAAATGCGTGGGCAGCAACAGGAAGGCATCCTGCTCTTAGCAGTCAGTGTCAGTGGCTATGAGTATATAGCCTTCATAATTCTAAACTGCAAAAGGAGTGTCTATGCTCCACTTCACAGCACATTTGAGCTTGATCACCTCATGATTTTGTGAAGGATGCAGGGCAGGGAGGTAAAGGTAATCTTCCCCTAGAATATATTCCTATTATTGAGGAAATTGAACCTTGGGATGGGAAAGACAGAGAGATGAATAGAAGCATTGGAAAGGATGGCCGAAAGGAAAGGTAAGGCAGTAAAGAATACGGGTAACAAAACTAGTTGAAGCTTCATGTGATTATCCTCAAAGCATGGTATCATTTTTATGACTATGAAGACAAGCTAAAAGCCTGAAGGCCTTTCGACAGTCAATATAAACCTTGGATCATTGTAAAATGAAACAACGTTTTATTAAAGCAGAGGTTTTGATGTGTATCCAATGAGGTGTCAAAGAAGAACACATTAGCATTGCGTTAGAGTGGCACTTTTAAAAGAACCTGAATATTATGTGTATACATGAATTGGTAACCTTAAAGGCATCCATGAAAATCCTAAATAAAATGATTTTGGTTCATCAAAGGCACACTTGGTGATACCACGTGGAGAAGATGCTACGCCATTACAGTATTAGAGTCATGTTACAAAGGGACATTTCGTCGAGTGTGTTGCCCATATTATATTGAGGTTTGACTCATTAAAAGAATATCAAGCCACCAAGGACGATCAGAGTCGGAACAATGTAATTAATGTTCAGATTCACCAATCGTGGTTAAACTACAGTGCAACATGGAATAACTTCAGAACTTCAAGATCTTGCTTGCCTATCTATTGGTAGCCTTGCATTTTCTGAGCGAGTTAGCCGTATGGTTTAGCTAGGGCCGATTCATCTTGTTGTCAGCAGACCATCTCAAAGACGAAGCTCTTATGCTTCAGAGACTTCAATCGCTTGCAAGCTGTCAAGCAGTCTTAATATAAGCATAACACGGATTAGCTTGCATGATCGGGGTTGAGACTTTGGCATGACAATTGCAGCAGTTGGGCAAGTGGCAAAGTCACAAGATTCAATGCTCAGAGACGAAGTTATAAATGCGGCGTGCGACCATGCTGCTTCTCTGAGTCACAAGGTCACAATTTTGGAGCCTTAAACAAGTACTGAAAGTGCGAATTCACTCCAGATGCGACTGCGCGACTAATGGTCTCTAAGTCACATGCAAACACCTCAAGTGAGTAGCAAGAAATGCGGCTTGCATTAAGTTGTGACTCCATGACCTCCAATGAGTTGCAGTTCCACCTGGTCACTACATCACATTCTTACATCTTGGGAAGGTAGCTGAAGGATGCGGCTATGTTATATCACAACTGTGCAACCTTCCAGAAGTCGTGAAACTACCTCACAGATCAAATTGCCTCCAAAAGGTCACATTTTTTCAGCAGATCACGAGGTTGTTGAATTGCTTCAAATCGCATTTCCAAATAGGATTGATTTAACGACTGTGCGGCTGCGGGATCCATTCTTGAGTCATGAATATGACACGATTTAATTCGAATATGGTTTTCTCAAAACATTTCGAGATGTTGTACGAGGCAGTCGAAAACAAGCGTTATGAATTTTTTCCTTAAAATAATGATGAGAAGATGTGGAAACCGTGAGACAAAAGAAGTCATGAAATAAATAAAGGACCAACAATGTTCGCCTCCGAATGCATTGGTTACAAATCACCTCTTGGATAGAATTACTGGTGGAAAAGGGAGATATTATCAATGTCCCAGTGACAAGGGAGTTATAGAAGGATTGTGCAACAATCTTCTTGATGGAGTTGTCTCTTATTAGGAATAGTGGAAGTTACATTACTAGTTTTTTCTTATGAAATGAAATTCCCATTGACTACTGTAATGTTTGGATTATGGGTGAACATATATGGCATTGAGAAGAAACCTCCATAGTCATCCAACATCAAATTCTAGGGAGTTGGCCACATGCATTAGAGTGGTGGATCTTGAAGCCTGGGAAGATATTTGTCACTTACCATCGCGTTTCCACTATAGAAGATAGCAAATTTTCTGGGTCTTTCACCCTAAAACACCTCTTAATGATTGATTAGAGTAAGGAGAGATATGGATAGTACTTTAAAGAACTATTGTAAACATTTTGGAGCCCAGAGACACCCCATTGAGATGGCATTATTTGATTGCACTGTAGCACAGGATAGGACTATCTAGGGGTCCAAAGTTGTTTTGGGTTTTCATAATTATTGTTATTTATTCATCCCTTGTTACATTTATGGTGTGGTGCTGCAAATTATCATCATGTTTAACTATGGTTACTGCCTTACAGGGTAAAGGAGGGCGAGGACTTCAACCTATGAGTAGAGATCTAGGGTCACATATGGGAAGACCTGTAGCTAGGATGTCCAACTAGAAAATAAGTTAACTTAGGAGGGTTGATCGAGACATGATGACAGCCGCAATGGCATTCCGTGCAGCCAAGGAACCACACAATTTGGTCTTGTACTCTGGCAACTGCCTTGGTGATAAGCATTCTAGGTTCTACAAGAACCCTCTACATCTTCTTCTTTTTATCATAATGTAAATTTTCTCCAATGATGCCAACAATTAAGTTTAATGAAATCAAGCCTGTACTAGGCAGTAGGCATGAGAGAGTAGTGCGGAAACTCAAGAGGCATGACGGTGGCTAAAAGGGCACGAGGGGAGGCCAAAGGTCACAGTAGGTGAAAGGACACTTGACCTCTATAAATGTGCCCTCATCCCTCACTTCTAGAGTACTTTAACACTTGAGTTGAGGTGAATAGAGATAGTTGATTGATGCTTGAGAGCTAAGGCACTCAGGTCTTGGTAGCTAGGAGAGTGGGTTTACAGTAGGGTTTTGACACCGGGAAATGGTGTGAACAGTCCATGTTCCACTACTAGGTATTGACTTGTTGCATGATATGTATTTGAAGTTGCAACAATATTAATAAGATGTTTTCTTTTCCCTTTGCACTGATTCCCATGCTGACTCATGGTGGTTTTATTAGCTGTCTGGTACCTCACCATATCTATATGAGTGCTTTCATATACGCGAGATGTTATGTACTGATAGGTAGTGGTTTCATGTATGTTTCAGTTTAGAATCTGTGTTTACTTGTTCCTTGCCATGTCGGTGACCTATTGTGAACTACTTCACAATTGACCTCTGACATGTTCTTGTTTATTATGTCCGATGGGGTTTTAGTTAACTAATCATCCTCATCATTCATCTCTTCTTATCATTGTTGTGACTTGTTCAAATCTCTTTCTGCAATTTGTCAATCTTGGTCTGATTTTGTTTTGTTGCCCGAGTACCTCATTCCCGCCCCACTCTAGCACTTTCTCATCTAATAACCAAGAGAAAAAAACATTCATGGTGGTAGTCGGGCCCATATACTAGACGGGGCTCCTATCACAAACAATGTGAGGTCTAATTGGGACTTCACGCCGGGGAGACCCCCTTAGTCATTGGCAGTACATTTTGGCCCATCAACATAATGATTACAAATGACACTATACTAATAGACCCTATTATCCACTTAACCATTAGTAAATTGAAAGCAGTTTACAATAGAATTAATCTTAGGTATAACCAGCTTGGTGTACCATACATATTTGATAAATCCAATTACAAAACCATGGTTGTTTGACTTTTTATTTTTATAGTATGAACACATTTCTAAAATAACCATATGTCTTTATGAATATTCCTTCCTACTTGAAATTAAATTTCTTATGTGAGATAATAATTGATTTATTTTTTTTACTCATGAGGCATATAATAGATAGTGGTAGGGTGTTCTATCAAGGCACTTTGTGGTGAAAAGGCCACTGGTTTGAAATCCCATGGGAAAAAATCAAGACATGTTAAGGGTTGGTGTGGCCTAGGTTGGGTGTAATCCTTGGGTGATTTTGACATCTTAGATGCCCCTGGGTTGTGACTACTCAAGCCATAGGTTAGGGGTGCTAGTCCTCTTAGGTCTCACAATACCTAATAAACAAAAGAACAAAATAGTTTATTTGTTTTTTAAGTTTAATTACCAAGGTTTTAGCAATAATATTGTATACATAATTGCATAAAGAAATGGTCCTCTGGAACCCTTAAGAATTCCTCATCTACAAGCTTGTAAAACCAAATGAAATTTCAACTAACCACATGTTCAACCACACAATTTAATCATTTTTAAAAGAAGCCAATACAATTGAGAGTTTCCCCTTAGAGAAATTCTCGATCATTATTGGATTGTCTTATTAATGATAAAACTAGGGAGATACATGGATAACTTTAAAATTTCCACTATGTTATGCCTAAAAAAGAATCCTAATATAATTACCTCTATAATTATTCATTTCCCATATGAAAATAAAATTACCTCTATCATTTTTCATTTCCCATATAGTAATCACTATTTTTCTATAATTAGCATATTGATGGAAATGTTTTGTAACTTTGACTCATTTTTCTGACCATATAGCCACAAATCCTCATCCTCGATTTTGATTCTCTCAAATATGGTAACTTATTGTATTTCTCCTCTAGTACTTTAACTCATTACCTGTTTCATCAATAAATATAATTTCTTCATCATTTTCAAATATCTCATATACCTCCCTTTCATTATCATTAAATTTCTTATTTGAATTCCTACGGCTTTTTGTTGCCCAATTATGAACACTTTTGAAACCTTCTTCAAGGAGGCTTCAAATTTATGATTAGTATACTCTCTAGAGTTTACATTAAAAACTTTCCATTATTTTTTGACCAACTCTATAAACCCTTCCTCCTCCAAACAACTTGGTCTTAAATTTAAATGGACTTACTAGCTTGTTCTGCTTATTCTTCATTGAAGAATAGGAGAGTGATATGGGAAACTCCTTGTTTCAATCTAAGAATAAATCTTGTGAACTTCAACTAGAGTATTCTTTGACAAAAATAACTTGTGCAATCTCTTAGAATTTTCTTCACCATCGAGACTATTATTCCTCTAAATATGCTTAATCTTGATTGGAGCATAATTCACTAGGATTCACCCTTCAATTTTGTGTTGGAATTAATTTCCTAGTTTATCTTATCTAGTGACACTACCTGATCAACTGAAGGTAATGTTTGTATCAACATCTATAATCTATCTATCCATTTCTAAACAATTCAAAGAAAGGAAAACTTCCTGGAAATATTGCCTCTCGTCATTTGGGCCATAACAGTTGATCTAACCCAATTCTTTAAACATAAACTTGATCCATATACCTAAGACAAGAATACATGAGTTAATCAATGAGATGGGCTTCCTCCTCCCAGTAAGCACCCCACCAAATAAGCTTGTTATCCATGAAGAACCCCAACAGATAAGCCTATTATCCATGAAGAACCCCAACAGATAAGCTTGTTAGAGCAGATACGCCTATTTTTTATATACATATATTTTCTCTAATCCTTTATTATAAAGTTTTTTTAAATAATTATTTTAAAAATAAAATGTGATCAAATGAGATATTTATAATGTTTCTTTGTCATACATTGTTCATCTAATCCTCAAAAATATATAAAAAAGTATTTTAATTATCCAATTATTT
>APFE030236107.1:57054-74765 GCA_000404065.3 Pinus taeda
ACAAATCACATCTTGGATAGAATTACCGGTGGAAAAGGGAGATATTATCAATGTCCAAATGACAAGGGAGTTATAGAAGGACTGTGCAACAATCTTCTTGATGGAGTTGTCTCTTTTTAGGAATAGTGGAAGTTACATTACTTGTTTTTTCTTATAAAATGACATTCCCATTGACTACTATAATGTTTGGATTGCGGGTGAACATATATGGCATTGAGAAGAAACCTCCATAGTCATCCAACATCAAATTCCAGGGAGTTGGCCACATGCATTAGAGTGGTGGATCTTGAAGCCTGGGAAGATATTTGCCGCTTACCATCGCATTTCCTCTATAGAAGATAGCAAATGTTCTGGGTCTTTCACCCTAAAACACCTCTTGATAATTGATTAGAGTAAGGAAAGATATGGATGGTCATTTCAGTAACTATTGTAAACATTTTGGAGCCTAGAGACACCCCATACAGATGGCATTAATTGATTTCACTGTAGCACAGAATAGGACTATCCAGGGGTCCAAATTTGTTTTGGGTTTTCATAATTATTGTTATTTGTTTATCCCTTGTTAAATTTATGGTGTGGTGCTGCAAATTATCATCATGTTTAACTACGGTTACTGCCTTACAGTGTACAGGAGGGCGAGGACTTCAACCTATGTGGAGAGATATAGGGTTACATATGGGAAGACCTGCAGCTAGGATCTCCAACTAGTAAATAAGTTAGCTCAAGAGGGTTGATCGAGACATGATGGCAGTCACAATGGAATTCCGGGTAGCCAAGGAACCACACAATTTGGTCTTGTACTCTGGCAACCGCCTTGGTGATAAGCATTCTAGGTTCAACAAGAACCCTCTACATCTTCTTCTTTTTATCATAATGTAAATGTTCTCCTATGATGCCAACAATTAAGTTGAGAGAAATCAAGCCTGTACTAGGCAGTAGGCATGAGAGAGTAGTGAGGAAAATCAAGAGGCATGAAGGTAGTTTAAAGGGCACGAGGGAAGGCCAAAGGTCACAGTAGGAGAAAGGAAACCAGACCTTTATAAATGTGCCCTCATCCCTCACTTCGAGAGGAGGACTGTAGCACTTGAGTTGAGGTGAATAGAGATAGTTCATTGATGCTTGAGAGCTAAGGCACTCAGCTCTTGGTAGCTAGGAGAGTGGGTTTGCAGTAGGGCTAGGTTTTTGACACCGAGCGATGGTATGAACAGTCCATGTTCCACTATTGGGTGTTGACCAGTTGCATGATATGTATTTGAAGTTGCAGCAATATTAATAAGATGTTTTATTTTCCCTTTGCACTGATTCCCATGCTAACTCATGGTGGTTGTATTAGATGTCTGGTACCTCACCATATTTGTATGAGTGCTTTCACATATGCGAGATGTTATGTACTAATACATAGTGGTTGCATGTATGTTTCGCTTTAGAATCTGTGTTTACTTGTTCCTTGCCATTTCGGTGACCTATTGTGAACTACTTCACAATTGACCTCTGGCACGTTCTTGTTTATTATGTCCGATGGGGTTTTTTCTAACTAATTGTCCTCATCGTTCATCTCTTCTTATCATTGTTGTGACTTGTTTAAATCTCTTTCTACAATTTGTCAAGCTTGGTATGATTTTGTTTCACTGCCCGAGCACCTCATTCCTACCCCACTCTAGCACCTTCTCATCTGATAACCAAGAGCAGAAAACATTCATTGTGGCAGCTGTGCCCACATACCGGATGGGGCACATATCCCAAACAGTGTGAGGTCTGATTCGGACTTCACACCGAGGAGACCCCCTTAGTCGTTGATGGTACATTTTGGCTCATCAACAAATTTGTGCTAGAAGGAGGGCCTGAAGACAAGCTAAGCCTTTGGAGCCTGCAGTTTAGTCTCATATCTGTTACTGGCTCCGACCAAAATCTTGCTCCCAGGGTGTTTATCTAGTTTGTCTATTTTCCGATTTTCCAATCCCCAGGAGCAGCTCAATCACTTGTCTCAGTTAAAGTTTGATGGTGGGGATGGAACAACCTTAAATGAGCACATTTCTGATTTCCTCGAGTTTTGTGAATCTTTTGAGATCGATGATGAAGAGTTTGCTTGTGCATTTCTCTCCCTCACCCTTGAAGGTCGTGCCAAGGAATGGTGCCACACATTGCCAGCAGCATCCATTCATTCATTCAAGCAACTCGTTGGTAAGCTCCAACAAGAATTTTCCAGGTACGACTTGCAAGACGTGTTAAAGAGGATAAATGAGCTTAGGATGAAACCTGAGGAATCTTTAGAGGGTTTTTCTTTCAAATTTGTGCATCTTTGTTTTGGATTTCCTGAAAGTGATATTGACTGTGTGTATTTGAATATAAATTTTCAGTGATTGGTTCTCGTTTCTTTACAACATTTTCAATTAGAAACAAGTCTTGTTCCGCATGAGTATCATCATAATTAGCAGATTACAAAGTGTTCAGATTCTTCCTGTAATTTTGTCTGGCCTATCTCTTTGAATATGGAACAACCTCAAAACCCCGTGGGAGAAATTATTGTTTGCGGGATTTCTCATAATCCTCTAGACTTGTTACATAATAATATTGTGGTCGTAAATGGTTCAAATGATGAATAGTGCTTTATGGGAAATGGATCTGATGGTCTCGTCTCTGAGTCCCTCATACATTCTTTTCGTTTGGAATCTGAAAATCACATAAAATATGTTCCGATCGAGTCCATTCAACATACGTCACACTATATCCCAGTATCTCATTCAATTGTGCATGATAGCATTGATCTTGTCTCAAGTAATGTTGATTGTCTTATCAAATCCACAGAGCATATTAGGCCTTTAAGTTCTTCTTTCTCTTTGGCGAATGTAAATGGGTAGGATGTGAGTCTGGGTCCAATTGGTGTTCCTTCATCTGACCTTGTGCATCCATCCTACCTTGATTTAGTCTATGGGTCTACTGCACTGATAGTTCCTTCAAATCAGTCATATCTTTATCTCGCTCGCATTGATTGCAATCATGTGCATGGGGGCGAGGTTTCACAGTTAAAGGATGTAGAGTCTAAATCCCTTATGTTGGATATTTGCCACTAGCAATCTTTAAAAAATGAGGAAGAGGGTCTTGCATCTTGCCCAACTCAAGTTGGGTCTCTCATTGATCCCTTTTTCAGCAATCCTAATTGGGGCTTCTGAAATTAGGGTTTCTGTGTTGGAATCCTCAGGGATCTCATTTATACCCAATAGGGGCCCCTATTTCCAAAGTTATCAAGTTGATCATCCTTCTACATCATGATAGGGTCATTGATCAGATCAATCTGGCATATGTCTTTACTATCCGACAACATCTTGCCTTACTTGCATTGGATTTAGGGTTAGGCATAAACGGATGTATGTTATGGCTGGATGAATATAAATTTCATGCTTGTGGTACGATTTATCAATATTGGGTGGCAGTTCGCCTTGAAAGGTCTTCTCTGACACATTTCCTTGTAGGGGGATGAGCTGTTCTTGTTTTTGTGCATGCTTTACAGGTAAACATGTTATCGTTTTGCACAACTCTTTCCACAAATTCTAATTGTTGTCATATTTGTTTTTACAGGCTAGAAACTGCTACGGTAGATGCATTGGAAGTTTGATTTCGCATAGCCCAGCCTATGCTTTGGTTAATTTAGGATTTAGGGTTTAGATCAATTAGGTTTTAGCTTTTCTTATTAGTTTGCTAATTAAAATTTGCTTATGATTTAAATTTTCCATGTTCCATTTTCTTTACTATAGGTAGGTAGTTCCCTGTTTGTTTCTTCTACACTTATGTCCTTGCATTTTTATGTTATTGAATTGCGTTCATCAAAATTCTACATACACACTGCATTGGTCATTTAATGGTTGATCTCTTCTGCACGTAGCATTACAATACATCATTCACCATGTCTGCTACATTGCACCATACACTTGGCTTCTCACTCGGCACACACTCACCTTTGATCTAGCCTGGAATTTTCGCATATGTTGCATGCTGCTACATGGGCCTTCATGAGCTTGAAGATTGCAAAACCTGTGGTGCCATGGATTTTTTTCTCACACCTTTTGCTCTTACTCCAAGTGCATTGTTTTGACCTCCTCACAGCGGTTTGTAAACCCTAGGAGAGTTTCCTGGTCCCCTAGCCTTAGAACTAAAAAAAAAAAAACCAACCCTAGAACTAAAACCCTAGCCCTGTGATTGTGTAAAGTTGTGATGGTTATGCCAATGGGTAACCTCCCTTAGAGGCAGTCATCAAATTTGCATCCTGAATATCTCTCCTATGAGTCTAATTTATTAATAATAGGAATAAGAACAGATTGCTCATGGGGAAACTTAATTTGTTTAAATGACCTACACCCATAACCTAAACATAGTGCCCAGCATGATCTTGATTGTTTCAACGACTTGTGTTCTTTTTCACTTGCTAACTAGAAATGAGATGTGAAAGCTAGGCATGAGGGAAAACCTAAATTAGGATATCTCTTAGTTTCTATTAAACGAGAAACAACCCCTCTTGATCGTAAAATAAGTCGGGATCCCTCATTCACCCTAGCGCACTGAACGCCCAGAAATAAGTGAGAATGCACACGTAAAAGAAAATGAAACCAAATTAAGGGTAAAGGATCAAGAAAGGTTTTTGACAAGGCTCGCTGGCAGCAGAGCAATGTTTGTGATTTCTTGAAGCGACTCCACCAAGGTACTATCCAGGCTCGTTGGTAGTGGAGAAACACCAAAAACTTACTTTTAAAATTATGAATACAATAAGCCCCTGCCTTGTTCTTTGCATCATCATTAACTACTGGCATGTGTGAACTATCAATGGGGTGTTTATTCACTGGCAAGACCTAGCTGAGGCATGAGGGAAGGCATATCTGCAATTGGTCGTGGCCATGAAAGAGGTACCCACAACATTTGTTCAATATTCCCTTGCATCATGATTCACAATCAGACTACTACAAGGGTGTTGACAAAGATACTGGATTCTACTAGTGGTTTGCCATTTGTTGTAGCTGCTACAACACCACCCAAATTTTGGGCATATTCAAAATTTTGGGTAACCCACCACTCACCACGAAGCATGATCACACATATGCATAAGGGTTTGTGATAATGCATCATGATAGTAACCCTGATTTGTCTTGGTCCTCCTCCCCTTGAGTGAATTAAGATCCCTCAAAATTCCATCTTACTATGCGCCCTTGAATCTATATCTACACCATTGCTTTTGCATCACACAAATTACTGGCAATTCATAAGTCCGATAAGGTGCCTAAATTGTTGTGTTGATTTTTGGTTTTGAGAACCTCTTGTTTTACTCGTATAATTTAGTTGCAATTTTTTACTATCACATCCAAATGAAATTATTTTCTTAGTTTTAATTATTTATCCCTTGTCTTTGCAGAGATTTAAATCGAGCATAAGAGATATCATATGGGCACCACAGGTTCTAAACTCTGACAAGAGTGGCCTTGTTGAGTTTTTTGCACCATGGAATATAGAATCAAGGGATTTCAAACCATTAAGGTATTTATTCCTCGAAAGCCCCCATTAGACTATCAAGGACAAAAGGATGCAAAACCAACAAACGAATTTGCAACTCAACAGTTGGAAACTGTTGTTAAAGACTAGCTAAATGGGAGGACTGGATCAAATAAGAAAATTCATCGAGCTCATAAAAAGGGCATGCTGCAAGTGACTTTGATGACATTGTCCTCAAAAGTAAAAATCAATGGCTTGTTGAATGTTATGCTCCCTAGTATGGACATTGCAAAAAACTTTCTCCAGAATGGAAGAAAACTAAAACTGCAAATAGATTGAAGGGAAAAGTGAATATGGGTCGCTTCAATTGTGATGCGGAGAAGAGTTTGATGAGTAGGTTCAATGTGAAAATCTTTTCTACAATCTTAGTCTTTGCTTCAGATAAGGAGAGTTCAGTTCCTATGGAGGTGCAAGGATAGTTCCTGCATTTGAATCCTTTGCCTTTGGGTAGCTTGAGACTAATGTTTCTCCTCCAAAAGTGGTGAAGCTTACAGGCCAGGATGTATTGGGAACCACATGGGTTGCTCCAACAATCTGTTTTGTAGTTTCCTGCCTGAAATTTTAGACACAAGAGCATAAAGAAATGATCGTTACCTACAACAACTCATATTTGTGGTAGAAAATTTCAAAAGAAGTTCATACAACCATGCGTGAGCAGCAACAGGAAGGCATCCTGCACTTAGCAGTCAGTGTCAGTGGCTATAAGTATACAACCTTCATAGTTCTGAACTGCAAAAGGAGTGTCTATGCTCCACTTCATAGCGCATTTGAGCTTGATCACCTCATGATTTTGTGAAGGATGAAGGGTAGGGAGGTAAAGTTAATCTTCCCCTAGAATCCATTCCTGTTATTGAGGAAACTGAACCGTGGGATGAGAAAGATGGAGAGGTGAATAGAAGCATTGGAAAGGATGGCCCAAAGAAAAGGTAAGGCAATGAAGAATACAGGTAACAAAACTAGTTGAAGCTTCATGTGATTATCCCCAAAGCATGGTATCATTTTTATGAATATGAAGATAAGCTAAAAGCCTGAAGGCCTTTTAACAGTCAATATAAACCTTGGATCATTGTAAAATGAAACAATGTTTTATTAAAGCAAAGGTTTTGATGTGTATCCAACGAGGTGTCAAAGAAGAACACGTTAGCATTGCATTAGAGTGGCACTTTTAAAAGAACCTGAATATTATGTGTATACATGAATTGGTAACCTTAAAGGCATCCATGACAATCCTAAATAAAATGATTTTGGTTCATCAAAGGCACACTTGGTCATACGGCGTGGAGAAGATGCTACGCCATTACAGTATTGGAGTCATGTTACAAAGGGACATTTCGACGAGTGCGTTTCCCATATTATATCAAGGTTTGACTCATCAAAAGAATATCAAGCCGCCAAGGACGATCAGAGTGGGCACAATGTAATCAATATTTAGATTCGCCAATCGCAGTTAAACTACAGTGCAACATGGAATAACTTCAGAACTTCAATATCTTGCTTGTCTATCTATTGGTAGCCTTGCATTTTCTGAGCAAGTTAGCCGTATGGTTTAGCTAGGGCCAATTCATCTTGTTGTCAGCAGACCATCTCGGAGACGAAGCTCTTATGCTTCAAAGACTTCAATCGCTCGCAAGCTGTCAAGCTGTCTTAATTGAAGGATAACATGGATTAGCTTGCATGATCGGGGTTGAGACTTTGGCGTGACTGTTGCAGCAACTGGGAAAGTGGCAAAGTCACAGGATTCAATGCTCAGAGACGAAGTTATAAATGTGGCCTGCGACCATGTTGCTTCTCTAAGTCACAAGGTCTCAATTTTGGAGCCTTAAACAAGTACTGAAAGTGTGAATTTGCTCCAGATGTGACTGCATAACTAATGGTCTCTAAGTCACATGCAAAGACCTCAAGTGAGTAGCCAGAAATGCGGCTTGCATTAAGTTGTGACCCCATGACCTCCAATGGGTCGCAGTTCCACCTGGTCGCTACATCGCATTCTTACATCTTGGGGAAGGCAGCTGAAGGATGCGACTATGTTATAGCACGATTGTGCAACCTTCCAGAAGTCGTGAAACTACCTCACAGATCAAATTGCCTCCAAAAGGTCACATTTCTTCAGCAGATCACGAGGTTGTCGAATTGCTTCAAATTTCATTTCCAAATAGGATTGATTTAACGATTGTGAGGCTACGGGATCCACGCTTGAGTCATGAAGATGACACGATTTGATTCGAATAGGGTTTTCTCAAAACGTTTCGAGATGTTGCAGGAGGCAGTGGAAAACAAGCGTTATGCATTTTTTCCTTAAAATATTGATGAGAAGATGTGGAAACCGCGAGACAAAAGAAGTCATGAAATAAATAAAGGACCAACAATGTCCGCCTATGAATGCATTGGTTACAAATCACCTCTTGGATAGCATTACCGATGGAAAACGGAGTTATTATCAATGTCCCAATGACAAGGGAGTTATAGAAGGATTGTGCAACAATCTTCTTGATGGAGTTGTCTCTTATTAGGAATAGTGGAAGTTACATTACTAGTTTTTTCTTATGAAATGAAATTCCCATTGACTACTGTAATGTTTGGATTGCGGGTGAACATATATGGCATTGAGAAGAAACCTCCATACTCATCTAGCATCAAATTCCAGGGAGTTGGCCACATGCATTAGAGTGGTGGATCTTGAAGCTTGGGAAGATACTTGTCACTTACTATCGTGTTTCCTCTATAGAAGATAGCAAATGTTCTGGGTCTTTCACCCTAAAACACCTCTTGATGATTGATTAGAGTAAGGAGAGATATGGATAGTCCTTTTAGGAACTATTGTAAACATTTGGGAGCCCAGAGACACCCCATAGAGATGGCATTATTTGATTCCACTGTAGCACATGATAGGATTATCCAGGGGTCCAAAGTTGTTTTGGGTTTTCATAATTATTGTTATTTATTTATCCCTTGTTACATTTATGGTGTGGTGCTACAAATTATCATCATGTTTAACTACGGTTACTGCCTTACAGGGTAAAGGAGGGCGAGGACTTCGACCTATGAGTAGAGATCTAGGGTCACATATGGGAAGACTTGCAGCTAGGAAGTCCAACTTGTAAATAAGTTAACTTAGGAGGGTTGATCGAGACATGATGGCAGCCGCAATGGCATTCCGTGCAGCCAAGGAACCACACAATTTGGTCTTGTACTGTGGCAACTGCCTTGGTGATAAGCATTCTAGGTTCTACAAGAACCCTCTACATCTTCTTCTTTTTATCATAATGTAAATGTTCTCTTATGATGCCAACAATTAAGTTTAGATAAATCAAGCTTGTACTAAGCAGTAGGTATGAGAGAGTAGTGAGGAAACTCAAGAGGCATGAAGGTGGCTGAAAGGGCACGAGGGAAGGCCACAGGTCATAGTAGGTGAAAGGACACTTGACCTCTATAAATGTGCCCTCATCCCTCACTTCTAGAGGACTTTAACACTTGAGTTGAGGTGAATAGAGATAGTTGATTGATGCTTGAGAGCTAAGGCACTCAACTCTTGGTAGCTAGGAGAGTGGGTTTACAGTAGTGCTAGGGTTTTGACACCGGACAATGGTGTGAACAGTCCATGTTCCACTACTAGGTATTGACTTGTTGCATGATATGTATTTGAAGTTGCAGCAATATTAATAAGATGTTTTCTTTTCCCTTTGCACTGATTCCCATGCTGACTCATGGTGGTTGTATTAGTTGTCTGGTACCTCACCATATCTATATGAGTGCTTTCATATACGCGAGATGTTATGTACTGATAGGTAGTGGTTGCATGTATGTTTCAGTTTAAATCTTTGTTTACTTGTTCCTTGCCATGTCGGTGACCTATTGTGAACTACTTCACAATTGACCTCTGACATGTTCTTGTTTATTATGTCCGATGGGGTTTTAGTTAACTAATCATCCTCATCATTCATCTCTTCTTATCGTTGTTGTGACTTGTTTAAATCTCTTTCTGCAATTTGGCAATCTTGGTCTGATTTTGTTTTGCTACCGAAGTACCTCATTCCTGCCCCACTCTGGCACTTTCTCATCTAATAACCAAGAGCAAAAAAGTAATATTTACAATTTAATTTTTTATTTTTTTTCAAACCAGGAAAGTATAATTGAACCCTATACAAATGCGTATAATTGAAGGTGAAGAAAGAAAATTCAACAAATTGACGGAATAAAGAAGGTAGAGGAAAATAAAACCTCCATGTTGAAGGGTACATAATAATAGTGGCGATAAATAAGTCATCACATATAGAAAAATTGAAGATGTGCGAGTGACGCAATAATTGAGAAGAAACCAAAAATCAAATTCAAGATGAATTTAACCAACCTATGGAAAATTGGTTGGTGACGTCCATTGGTCATAAATAAATTTGTATGATTTATTTAGAAGCATATAAATGGGCAAGAAACGATACTCTTCGGATGATAGCCTCCGTATATGAAGAGGTATTGCAAGTTGGAACTCACAAAAGTTGTTTTGAAACAAATTTATTGAAAATAATGAAAATAACCAGAAGAAGGTCAAAAAATAATGAAAATAACCACAAGAGAAGACATAGAATTTTCTTTTTCTTAGCAAAAATATATGTACAAAATTATTAAGGAATGGAATTCATTATGTTATTAATTATTTTTATATTATGACAACTTCAATTTATAATTATAATAAATAAATAATGAAATTTATTATAAATTTTAAGTTATTAATTTTCATATTATATATATTTTTTAAATTTATTTTGAAAATTAATAAAATAGTTATTATTATATTAAAAGTTATTAACCCACATATCTATATAGATATTAAGATAATCATGTTTTTCTTATGTTTATGCTTGTTAAGTTTATATTAAGTGGATAATTTGTGATGATGGTCTTTGCATGAAAATTGGGGATTGTAGTGGCATTTAAAAGAAATTGGTGCACTTATGTGTAGGTGTTAATTCTCCAAACAATTCATGGTAAAAGATATAGTCTCTCTTATAATATTTTAGAAATGTTATAGATTATTTTATTTATCTTATATATTTATTATTTTGAAAAATTCAAATAAAAAGAGAGCTCTTGAGGAATCTCTCCAATAAACTTATATTTTGACAAGTCCAATTGTTCTAAGGTAGATATCTCACAAATCGATGCAGATATTTATCCCTTCAATTGATTTCCAGATAAATTCAGTAATCTCAAACTACTTAGGCTCCCTATGCTTGCAAACATTCCTCTTGTGAAATTATTGCTTCACAAGTCAACTATTGTATTTGTAGCAAGCACATATGTGAGAGTATATTTAGTTCTTTAATTTATAAAGGAAAATGGTACTTTAATATCATCTTTAATGTTTGAAAATATAACATTGATTATAAATCCTTGGAATCTCTCAAGGTGAAAAGGTATTCCTCCATTTATTGTTGGATAAATCCAACACTTGTAGCTTGGTAAGATTGGTAATAGATTGGGGAAGGCCACCATGGAAATTATTATAACTAATACTTAGCACTCTTAAGTTCTGAAAAATTCCAATATATTGAGGCATCTCACCCTTTAATTTGTTTTTCCTTAAATCAAATAATTCACACATGGTCAAAGACATTGGCAAAGTTCTAGAAAAAATATTAGAATGAGCTGAAAATGTTGTAAAGAATTTGGAAAGTTTATATTACCCAAAACTCTACTAATTGAATTTTTTGATATATCTATAATGGAAAGAAACTTGAGTTTTTTTATAATTTTAAGAAGACTCCCACTCATATTATTATTAGACAAATCTATGGTCTTCAAATATTTTATATTTTTGATGGCTTTAGGAATGTTCCCAGTGAAGTTGTTTTCTGATAAAGTCAAAGATTCTAGTGAAGCCAATCCACTAATATGAGAAGGGATATTGCCAAACATATTATTCCTACTCAAGGCTAGGTAATCAAGAAATTTAAGATGCTATCTGGAATATGTCCAGTTAAGTTGTTTGAAAATAAATACAAGAATTCAAGGGATTGGAGCTTTCCTATTTTCTGAGGAATGGTACTCGTGATCTGGTTGGTATTGCGGGCAGGAACTATAAGCTTCTTCAATATTGTAATGTTCTTAGGTATGGGCCCTTTGAGCGTATTTGAATGAAGATCTAGATAAGATAGATTACTATAATTTCCTATTGTGGAAGGGATAAAACCTGAAATATTGCCACGGGCATAATTGTACTAAGGATAAGGATAATCGTTGTGAGGAATATCACAAAGGCCATGCATCGAAAGGCGAGTAAGCTCCTTCAAATTACCCAACTCGGGTGGTACACTGTCGAAAAATTGTTTTCATAAATTATCAAGAAAATAAACAAATTTTAGCCTCAGGATTTGGAAGAAATAAAATCTTGGTTGATAACTTTGTATCATCATTTTTTTTCTTTTTGTATCTAGGAGGCGGAAATGGTAAACAATGTTATAATGTGCAGAACAAGTGAATCCTTTCAGCAACAATATTTGGTAACCTAAATTTTGGGAATGTTAATGCAACTCTAGTACAAAACTGCAACACTGCTCCCAATCATGCACCATATCATTGCAATCATATTGGGCTCACCCTATGGAAAAAGAATTAAATAAAAATAAAAATGTGGTAGGTCAAACTATTCTTTCTTCTGAAACTACAATAAGTAGCACAAAGAGTTCACTGATGGAAGTCTTGAACTTGTTTGATCCCCAAAACAGGTTTAATAACAAGGGAACTTCATATGAGCCGAAAATAGATTACAACCAAAAGTCCCAATAAATAATCTTCAGAGTTGAAAGATGAATTTTCAGCTACTTGTGCCTTTGACAAGTGGAGGCAATTATAAAAATAAGAATGAAAATTATATAGAATGATGTTCGTCTAGAGCCAATATTGGGAATTGGAATGATCCATATGATATAAGTAAACAAACCTCCCAAAAATGCTAAGCCATAACACTGTTTCTCAATAGAATGCCAAAGGGAACATCTAAATAGAAACCACAATAGTTCACCTAATAATTTCTTTGTCAGATTCACCTTTCCATGTGAGAGGCCCTAAAGCCGATGCAATGCAATGCACAACTGAATAACCAAAATCACTTACTGTGGAGTAAATCCATTCCAAAAAAGGAAACTTGAAGAACAATTGCATACTAACCATTATGCCTTCATTTCTCTTAATGTTGTATACCTTTCATGGATTATTTATTCATCACCTACCAAGATTTTTCTCTAGAATCACTTCTTTAGTTGGGAAAACCCTCTTTGCATACTTACTCATCTAGAAAATGAAAAATCCCTAATTTATTTCTTTGAATCCAATAATCAATAATCTAAAGGTATTAACGATAAAATCCAGCAAAGAGTGTCGGTCCTTCAAAGAGAAATAAATCCAAACTCTTTTTCACTCAAAGAAGCGTCACAACTACCATCCCATAAACCCATATAACGAGGATAGACCATTGAACTCTACCCCAAGTTTGGATTTGTGAAAACTCATCCAAAATCAACACAAGTATGCAAGAGAAAAACAATCTTCAGCCATAACTAGTTAATATTGTGACAAACATTTTAAAGTTGAGATTTATTGTAAGTGCATAGAAAATATTTAAAAGAAAGTAATTTTCATTTTCAACTCTTTATAGTGTCTTAAAGATAAAAATTTGTTTTGACTCCTAACATTTTAGGATTGTCCAATGTCATGTTTCACTATAGATCTTATTAAAGTTTGATTTTAGTTTAACAATGTTGATTTTCTCCTTTAAACTTGTTAAAACAAAGATATATTTTTTATTTTCTAAATTGTGGTTGATCATCTCTTTATGGTTTATCCTTTTTCTCTTATCCTCTAATTCTATATAAAATTACATTTTTCTCCTTAAATTTATATGTAATAATATTTTTTAATATTGTTAATGTGTTGTAAATTTATCTCTTCCTCCATACCCCAATGATTTCACACAAGACTTGGCATATTTACGCTAGCATTGCTTAAGCCACAAGGAGTTTTGGCTGGAGTTTGAAGCAACCTTAGGAAGGCTCTCCTCTTTCATGTTGTCTATCAAGTGAATGCATGAAGATGAGTTACACTTTTGGGCCAAATGTGGCAATGAAATTTCAAATTTTTACTCTTTTATCGAATTGAAGCTCTCAAAATTCATATAAGGGTTGTGAATTTTGATTAAGAGTAAAAAGACTATTTGTGGAGAATTATGTTGTTTTTTTTGCAAAAAACATTAGTGTCTTATAATTTATCAATCTCCATTAAATGAAATTGATGTAGGAGCATAATCTCTTCATTTTTACTATTTCATTTGACTGAGAGGGTCAAACCATTTACCAAGGGATTTAGTTTCCTAAGATTGATTTCATTCTTTATTTTGTATAAGTCAATGCTTTTATGAGAATTATATGAATGTGAGGAATATTGTAATGAAATCTTCTCCTTAAGAGACATTTCGAGAATATTTAGTGGGTTAGAGAGAATGAAGGACTGTTCGATTAGTGATAGATTGAGGAGCTAATAAGTCCTAAGAGGGTCTAGTTGAGGCTTTTGTGGATATAAGAGAGATTCTTGCATCTAAAACTAATTTGGTTTCAATCATGTATAAAATTATTATATGTAAATTATGAGGGAAAGAAGAGAGTGACTGTGCTTGAGAATAGACAAGTGAGAGGTTGTGGAAGCCTAGATTGGATTCAATGCCAAAAAGGTCAAATAAATGAAAATCATGCCAGAGGAGAAGACATAGAATTTACTTTTTCTTAGCAGAAGTGTATGTACAGAATTATTAAGGAATGAAATTCATTTTATTATTAATTTTCTTTGTATTATGATGACTTCATTATGTATGTATGGAAATTTTAATTGGTAATTCACTAAGAATGATTTCGACAATAAAAATCCTTAGTGTCAAAATTATTAGCCAAAGTGTGATCATGGTTTAAAATCATAGAAGTACAGGAACAAAGTACATTAGAACTTTGTGTGTTGAAGGTGAATCTCGACCAGATATTTTGGAAGGAAATATAGTTATCTATAACGAACATCAAATTTCTAGGCGAAGATTATTGATTTGGAAAATTGTTGAGATCGTCATCCTGCATAGGGTTTAAAATTGCCATTGGAACAAGAAAATAAGTTGTTGAATGCGATGACCATGAAATGATAAAGTGATGAAGGCAAGTCATCATTCATGGTGCGTTGAGAAGAGTATGAGTTTGATTGGAAAGTGGGGTCAAATTCTGAGTTGAACTTGGTGCCATGTAAGATGAAATCCCCAACACTGTGAGAAGTGGAAGCACCCATCTTCAAAAAAGGAGGAATGTGGTCAATTGTTTTTTCAACAAAGAAAAATTTATTTCTATTAAGGATATGAAAATCCATATATCAGAGAGAGTAAATCTCAATCACCACATAGAATATACATATGGTCAGACCAACCATCATGAGTATACAGACACAAAAGCACATTCACATGTTATCAAAATATTTAGATCAACATTGACCACAACTGAAAAGTAGTCTATCAAAACGCCAAAACAACCATAGAAAACAAAATTCACTCTAGAGAGGAGAGCATCAGGAGAAGAAAAGGGGTCCCCTGTAGACAATGACCCATGTTATAAAGCGATGGAACCTTAACCTGTTAGAGATCCAGAGTAGAGCTGTTGGAAGATGATCTGATTCGGGATAGAACAACAACGTGATTTAGAAAGGTGATATGCTTCACTATTTTCAATATGATAGATATGCAAGATAAGGAGATGATGAAAATCAGCCGACATATCCCTGATACGTAGTTTCCAATTCTCAAGAGATAGGGGGTTTAAGAATCCCATGTATTTAGCCCAGTTAATAAAAAATTTAGAATTGACAAAGATATAGAGAGACAGGATATCGAGCCAGAGGGCATAATGGAGGACCCCCCAAAGAGAAAGAAGTTCAACTTTACTATTAGATCCCTAGTCACAGTGCCAATAAAACCTATAAGAGAGTTCAAAGCTAATATGAATGGTCATTCCACATCCACAGGAGTTAAAAGAGGATGCTCCATCAAAAAATCCCATAGGATAGGATGACCAAAGGTCTCTAGGAAGGGGAGGATTAGAGTCATTGAAAGATAAGGGGACAACAAATTCAAAGCAATATGAAAGGATTCTACAACAGGTTCTCCAAATGTCCAACAAAACATGATCAAAGATGAAAGCATTTCTAGACTTCCAGGTGCCCCATATAATGAAAAAGGATAGAATATGATGAGATTTATGATCCAAATACCACCGACCAAGATAAGAGATAATGTCTGGACCTTCCCAACCAACATGCCAGGTCATCATATGGAGCACCCCATTCCATACTGAACAGGAAAAGGGACAAAGGATGAAGAGGTGAAATGCATCCTCTCTAGATGAAAGGAAATGATTGCATCAGCCCGGACCATGGAAACCCTTCTTACATAAAATTTCCCATGTGATAATGTGATTATGAACAACAAGCCAGAAGAAGCATTCCAATTTCAGGGGAAAATTCCATTTCCAAGCCGGCCCCTCAACATCCAAGAGTAAGCTAGAATCTGTCTTGTGGGAAAAGAGATTAAATTATATGCTTCCTTGACAATGACCCTCCCTTGCTGGGAGCCACCAAACTAGATAAGCCTATCATCTTTTGGAAGGAGGACTATCCCAGACAATTTAAGATTAGTAATGTAGTTTTTCCATTCTAGTAGCAATCCCTCCAAGAATCAAATTCAAGCCTAAGATGGATGGATTAGAATTTTTATGAGTGTCATAGAATGACTTCATGCCAAGGTAAATCATTTATGAGATTGAATATGCATTCCAATTTCATGAAGGGTGTCAGATTTATTTAAGGAATTATTGGGTATGACTTTTGAGATTGTGTATGTGTAAATACAAAGAATTGATGGGGCTTTATTTGATGGTTGAATATTGATTTCTTTGTGGTGCAATATGATTTGAGATCATTGCCACATATGCAAAGAAAAGACAACAAAGGAGAATATTGATCATTAGTGATAGATGTGTTGGAATTGTTTGCAATAAATATTTGTAACTGTGTGAATGTGATCATTGTTTGGTTGACCTCTACGTGAGGATGAAGTGTAATTTAATAATCCACTTGAAAGATGAGAAATTGTGTAACAACCTGGGCTGGCCATGATTGGAACCTGAGTGAATTATGTTAGTACAATGATGGTCTACGTCATTTGGTATCAGAGCTCAGAATAAAATTTTATGTAGCAAAAATTAGACAATGAGAAGTTGTGAAAGAAAAAGAAAATTTATTGAGGAAGAACTAGGGCTGATAGAAAGCATTGGAGTTGTTCATGGAATTACGAAATATCATAGTGTGGAAGATTTCCTTACATCACTGCCATATGAGGAAGATGCTTTGCTACACAAGCTTGAATTGAATGCAACAAGTAAGGGAGAAAATACAATTGGAAACTTGCATTGAAAGGTAAGCATCGAAGAAGAGAAAGCTTGAGGATTCACTGCGAGGAAGGAGTAGAGAAACAGTTTGAAGATCAACTATTAGAAATAGGAACCAGTTTGATTGAAGATCAAACCCATTGAAGAAACATAGAAGTAGACTTGAACCAAAGGAGAAATCGAGTCTGTTGGAGAAGAATCAACAGGTTAATGCATTTTTTCTTTGAAGAATTGTAAATGTAGAAGAATATTGTTTGAAAAGTTTGGCAGTAAGTAGGAATTTATTTTCCTATGAAAATTGGAGCAGATTATATTATCTTTATGGAGGATTGCATGTATTTTCAAAACAAATTCCAACAGTAGTGGACAAAAAGAAAGATTAATATTATGTTTTTACTAGCCATAAGTGAGGCGATAGTTGTGATGGCAAGTGTTGGGTTGTGTTATATTCTTTCCACATAGTTAATAGGGGGTTTGAGGGGTACCTGTAACCCCACTTTATGGGGTTCGGGGCAGCGCCCTGGAAAATTTTGGTTTTGGACCCTATGTTAAGTTGGGCGGACCCACCTATGGTTTTGTGCATGATTTTCACACATGTTTTTTGGAGGCGATGGTTTTCGGTCCATGGTTTTGGACGCGATGGTTTTTCGGTCCATGGTATTAGATGCTTCGACATGTATAAATATGTATTGTAACATTGAAAGGAACATAATG
>APFE030236108.1:0-37284 GCA_000404065.3 Pinus taeda
TGTGATAGAAAATGCACTAAAGGTCATAAGTGTGCTGAGAAGAAATTATTTTACATAGAATATGAAGAGGAGGAAGAAAAGAATCAAGAAACATCAAAAGAAGAGGATATATGCCAGGACCCAACCCCGGAGAAAGAAGAAATGAATCTGATCATATCTTTTAAAGCATTGGAAGAAATTACCACTCCTCAAACTCTCAAGATAGAAGGAAATATCAAGAAGAAAAAGGTTGAAGCCGTGAAAGATCACAATGAGTATCAACAACAAGTTCTCCAACTTTTAAAGGATAATTCCACTTGGTACAGAATCGAATGAAACAGTAGGTAGATCAACATCGCAGTGAAAAAAGTTTTGATGTAGTTGATTGGGTATTTTTATGGCTACATATTGCGCAAGCTATTTATGAGAAGCAAATGTTGGCAATACTACATGCACTTAAGAAATGGTGACCTTACCAAATGGGAAGACACTTCAAGGTAAAAATGGATCATGATACTCTTAAATACTTTTTAGAACAACTATTATCTTTAGAAGAATAGAAAAATGGGTTACAATTATGTTGGTTTATGACTTTGACATCATCTATAGAAAAAGGAAGCAAAATTTTGTTGCAGACGCACTCTCAAGAAAGGATCAATATGTGGAAGAATTGTTTCGTGCTATTTCTATTATCCAACTAGATTGGGTAAACGAAGCAAGGTATGAATGGAAGAAGGACAAAGAAGTGTGGCCACTCATTCAAAAGTTGCAAAATATCCCAATTCAAACAATATTGTGAGAACTTGAAGAGGAAGGAAAAGTCATATTAGAACTTGGAGCAATCACAGAAACAAGAACCCGACAGCTAGGAAATCAATCAATTCCAGAGTATCTCATCAAATGGAAGAACTTATCCGTTGAATATTCCACATGGGAGGACAATAATTTTATACATAAGCATCAAGAACTACTCAAATGTTGAGGACAACACTTTTTGAAGGAGAGGGGCATGTTAGGCCCCTTATACTACTAGTGTAACCCTTTATTATTATTAATACAACCCCCTTATTATATTGATGTACCCATGTAGTGCCCATATTGTTACTATTGTGCCCCATAGAAGCCCACTATTGTTATTATTGTGCCCTTAGATTATCATTGTTATGTAGGCTCTGATTATATAATGAGCCCTTAGACTCCTATATATAGAAAGGAGGTCTTTTCATTTGTATCATCCAAGAATTGTTCATTTATGTAATGTAAAGGAGGTTGCCCCCTCGAAGAGGCTGAATTCTAAGGCGTTGATCTATCTTTTCTATCTTTTCTTGAGCTAGTTTCATAACAATATATGTTAACTTTATTTGGGATTCAAGATTTTCCACAATTGATATAGCTCTCTTGGGTTTCATTCAGATCCATTTACATTGTTCCCACAATTAAAACTATAGTGAACATTTGTACCATTCTCTTTTTTGTGAGTATGTCGACCAGATCATAGTGACCTTCATTAAATGATCTTAGATAAATTATAATAAGATCAAGTTGAAGCCAAAATATGAACCTTTTGAACTCAAGGGTTTTGAAAATCTCAAATTACCATACTCTACCACAAGTATGGTAAATTTGAATAATGAAGATGAACACATTTGGTCTTTGAATCCTAGACTAGGATAACAAAGCTCTTTCAATTGATGATGTCAACAACCCACAAACAATTTAAATTCATTTGCTTGTGCAAATAAAAATATTCACAAGTTAACTTTTAAATAATAAAGTTTTAACATGGAACATCCTTCAAAAAATATACTAGTTAATTAGCTCATGCTCCTTGGTTGTAATTTTCTTTTCAAAGCACTCCATGTAAAAATAAAGGTACCCTCAAAATCGTTGAATGAATTCAAAGAGAAACACTTCTTTGAAAATTTTGATGAGTTTTTTAAAGGTGCACTTTAATACGTTCTCAACCTCTACCTTTTTTGAAAACTATTTATATTACTTTAAATTGCTTATTAATATTTTGAAATATTATAAATATATGTTACAAGTTGGTTTTACTTAATTTCAGTCAGTGTAATGTTTTTGCTTCATTATTGATAACAACATTGAATCTCCTAATACAGTAAGTTTTCCATTTAAACCAATGAAAATGATGGTTAAGGTGGGCTGGACTTCAACTTTGATGGGATATGCATTACCTGAAATCTACATTCCACAAAAAAAGAAATAAAAGTTATAAACACTAATTGTATATGAAAATATATGTCAGTGTGTTTTATAGTCGCATTGATGAGGCATGCATTAGCTCCAATCTACATTTTAGAAACTATAAGTCAAAAGTAGAAAAATTAATTATATGCTAACATGTAGGTGTATTTAATGTGTTTTATAGTCTCTCATTTATATAGATATTTACCTTAATCACTATATTAGTATGAACATATATATAAGGGAATTGACAAAAACTTCCATATTAGTATGAACATATATATTTTCCTTATGTTTTAAACATTAAACTCATCCATTATCTTAGAGTCAAAAGTTAACATAATTTTATTTGTATAAATACAACAAAAATCAGGATGGATTTCCATGTAATATGACTTGACTACTCTTTGATTAAAAACTCACTAGGATAAAAACTCTCGCAGTTTTAAATAATTCAAAAAGAATCTAAGAAAGTCTATTACTTTTAACTGATTCTCAAAGTTAATAGGGAATCTGCACTTGTAGTATTTGACTAGAGATAATACTGCTACTTTGAATGTGGTCAACACGAATCCACTGTCCCTGTAAATTTTCCAATAGTATACCTAGTCTCATTTGTTATGAAGGGATATTTCCATTCAACTAATATCACTACTTTTCGAGGGAAATGAACATGAAACAAATGTAGACAAATTTCCCTCAACTAATTCCACTATTGGATAGAGATGGGCACAAATCAAATGTCAAAAAAGTTCAATATAAATATGTACTTTATAGGCACAATTAGTGGCTTTGATTTACAAGAAACTACATGTTCATATGGACTGATTTAAATAAATTCCATTATTGGAGAGAGATTGACATGAATCAAATGTCAACAAATTACCCAAACAAACAAAAGCAGTTGTTGAATACTTGTAAATAGCTGGAAAAATATAATTGTTAAATACCAAATTTTAATATAAATATATACTTTATAGGCACAATTTGTGGCTTTTCTTTACGAGAAATTGTATGTGCACATGGACTTATTTAAATAATAAATCATCTGTATGTCTATATTAAATTAAAACACCTTAACTAAGCATGGAACAAGAAGAGATTCCTTGAAATCTGCCCTTTCACCCATTTCCTTGAATAAAGAGATCCAATAAAAATCGATACAAATTGTATACACTCATGGAACATTTCAATCACTCCCTCAAATATTTATCAAGCCTTTTAAAGCAAATAGATTTGATAAAAATTCATACAACTTGGATACACTCATGGAACATGTAGGGACTATCATGAAACCTACAATTTCCACCATTTCCTCAAGATTTATGAAGCCTTCTAAAATAAAGGTCAAGTCAAAGGTCAAATAAACAAATATAGTTTGAGCACATTCAACATGTGGACTGGTTTTCTCATAAATAATTAATATGCTTCATTCAAATGTTCAATCTTGGAAGAAAATCACATTAAGCCTCTAGGTAGGTCTTCCTAGTGCATATCGCCAGTAGCTACAATTTCTTAATAACATAGTTGAAATTTCAAAATTTACTAGATAAGAAATTATGGAGTCTTTGATGCACTGGTGCTTAATGTATAATAAGAATATAGAATTTACTAGAATTTTTGTTACATGTGGATGAATGGCATGGTTACGGCTAGTCTTCCTTTTCTTTTTATGAATTGTTTTGATGCATGATATGAATCAAAGAACATGCAAGGGTTATTGAATATGTTGATCTCTAAACTAACCTAGCCTACACCTCAAGTCAAAATTTCCCTATCAGGGGATTGCTACCTCCATTTATTTGCAAACTTAGTGAATTCAATGTTAGACTACAAAGTTTCCTTGTTGATTAGCACTTGTTAACCCTAGCCTTTGAATTTGCACCAAGACAATGTTGATGAACGCCATTAAATTGAAACAAATCTTGAGCAATGTAAAATTTAGAAGGAGCCTTATGACTATAGAAACTAAGGTACCATAAATGTATTGAATAATTTCAATTTTACATAACCTTATAAGGACACAACCTCGAATACCAAACTATAAACCAATATGAAATGGTGTTTCATAAGACCTTAATCAACTAATGAACAATAATATTTACAATGATTTTCTCTAATTAAATATTTCACATTTTAAATAAACATGATATATATAAAACCTTAATAAACTAATAAATAATCTTATTTAAGATGATTTCCTCCAATTAATTATTTTACCTTTTAATTAAACACAATATACTCAATACACTACATATTCTTCAAACCATGATGTAGAATCTTACTCTATCGTCCTCATCAAAGCTATAATGGTTTCTCATTAAAGTGCTAATCTAAAAGGTTCGTTATCCCGTGTTTGGGTGGTGTTTTCCCATGATTCAAATTATTATTTTATAATTAGGTTAAATATATTTAGTTATATTAAAGAAACTTAATCTACACAAGTTTTTAGTTCATATAGAAAAAATATTAGTATTCGATAAAATTAAAACGATACCATTCCAAAGAAAAATATTTACATATGACAATTTTTCATTGTGCTTAAGAGTTGCTTAGATATCTACATGCTTCTCACGGACATGCTATGTTGGACTTCAAAAATTCTCCTCCTTGTTCGTACATTGACAATTCTTTATTATCTTTCTTGGGCTTCCATATACATTACCAACCTAGACAATTACTTCGTTTATTTCATATCATACCAAGCGTGTGGGCATGAGTTGAGGGAAATAATGTGGAAAATATCTCCATTATGGTCTCCTCCATGCTCGACCTCCAATTATTCATATATTTCATTCCTTCAAATCTTTTGTCGGGATTTACCATATAGTCTCCGAGAAATGCTTTAAAAGAATCGTGTGACCATTTTTTAAATTATTTGAGTGGACCTATTTTTATAAGATTGTACAAGGAACAAATTTCCATGCGACTATTGCTAAAATTATGCAAGTAGACACTTTCCATTTTCCTGTTGTTTTAGGAAAGTTGATATTTCCCATTACAGTGGAGGAATTTTGTATGATTTTTTGAATTGAAAAGAAGCAAACCCATCCAAATGAAAATTCAATAAAATCTATCCATCCAGTCATGAAAAGTAAAAAAATGGGCATTCCAACAATGTGGCCTCATTTCCAATGTACATGCTAAAACGTTTGGCCATTAAAGGTAAACAATATGCTCTGGGATGCTTCAATATTATTGGGTTTGAATTGAAGCGTGATGACAACCATCATAAAACTCCATACAATACAATACAATACAAGGTTTACAAACTATGAACCACTGAAAATACTAGGATGTGGTTATAGTTACTATATACTTATTACATATATCTACAAGAATTTCTTTGTATACTTCCTCTTGGATTTTACTCCAACTAGTCGATACTTCTTCCTCCCAGTTTTCTTCTGAGAGAAAAAAATTGCCCAACAAATTCATTTGATCGGACTAGCTCGATTGTTTTTTGTATTCTACAGGTGTCAACGAATTTGGATCTAAGGTATTTTTCTAGATGTCTGTCATCACCTATTCAGTAGCCATTTCAAAGTAGCTGACATGATCACTGCCATTGATATGGATCCGAACTATACAGATCTCTTTGAAATTATAAACAAAAGGTTGGAGAAGACTTTCTAATGAGAAATCCTGGATCTTAAAACTCATAGAATTGTCAGTTGGAGGCAATGACAGAACATTACAATCTTGAAAATATAAAACATTTGATTCAGATGTTCATTAATTAGAAGTCGTATTTGCTAGCAAATTCTCATGAGAGTCTTCTGATTCATTAGTTCTACTATCAAATATGCCAAACATTAATGATCACATCTATATTTTATTTTTTGTTGAATGGATAAGAGGACATGGATTTGTGAAACAATAGCAAAGTTCAAAACTATATTAGTGAACACATGACTCTACAAGTCACAGGCTAGGGCAGTATAAGTCTACACTGTAAGTATATCAACGCATTATTGTACAATTTGGTCTAGCCACTTAGGAAATATTTGAATATGAATTGATGAGAAGATAGTTAAGGCTCATAACCAAATCTGACAAAACAATTGAATTGAATAGACCAAAAATTGATGATTTAAATGAGATGACCGCTGCAATATTAGTTGAGCTCACATGCATTGTACATTATTCAATAGACCACAATTGAGATAGGAAAGTAAACTCTTGAGCGAAAGATAATATTGTCTCTATGTGGTATGAATATTTAAAGACATTGACATTATTGATTTGTTGGGTTGCTGGGTTTTCTCTGCTCCACATTTGCTAGTTGATGTGTCCACGAAAATTGAATTTCTGAGGTTTTTCAGGCTCAAAGACTTCACTAAATAAAATGACAACAAGGAAAATCAACATGATGATAACTTCACTAAAGAAAATGATGGAAAGGAAAATCAAGAGGATGATATTAAAAGCCTGCCACCTTGAGTGAGTCATTATTCAAGTTCCCCACGACCTTGGCCTTGCAGGAATTACACTCCTAGCACAACAAATTCTCCTCCTTCTTCCATGTTATATGGTCACTGTCCAATGCATCTACATTCTTGCTCTTTCTGTACTTGAATCCACATAAGTCGAGTAGCTTGCAACACCCAGACTCCAAATAAAACCAATAAGCCCTTGCTTTTGGGCTAATAAGCATAAGCCCACTTTGGATTACAAAAAACTTGCATGTTTATAACCCATAAATCAGTGAAGAGAATGCTCGTCAAAATATTTTATATAGAAAAATCTATACATACACACCCAAAAAAAGTTGAAAAAAATGAGGGAATACTGAATAAGAAAATTTTGAACCATGGACCAGTTGCAGTACCTGTGGTTTTGTTGTCGTTGTCAACCAGTTGAAGTACCTGTGGTTGTTTCCACTGTGAAAGTGATATCTCCAAGGGTCTTAATGTTAATAGCAAATGTAAGGAGAGGTGCCACTAGAGATGAGATAATATCCATGAGCAGAAATCACTGGTGGAATTCTCTCCTCAAAACATACAGACATAGAGGAGGTGAAAGCATTTGAAAAACCCCAATTTAAGTAAAGAGGTTTCCATCGAAAATAATTTTCTCTATACATAAAAAGGGTTTGGCCCTCCACCATTCCTTTCCTTAACTAATAATTTTGAAAACCCATATTATAAGAATCAAATCACATGCCTAAATAATTGAACTAGGTACCGTTGCTCAGGAAAGGAGTAGACCATAGGGGAGGAAAAGAACCTAGATAAAATAAGAATCAACCAGAAATAAAGACTGTTTTGGTTGAATGCTGACCTTGAAGGGTTGAAACTTCTGAAAGACCGATGTTATGTTGCGGCACTGGAAACCAACTATACGCTTGTAATAGGATGGATAACCAATCCAAATGAGGGCTCTTAATTTAAACATTAAGGAGACAAGATAAAGAAAGGAAATAACAAGCACTGTTTAGGAAAATCACTAGCTTTAATTATTAGTAATCTTATCCAAAGAAGAAATACTAATACCTGTAATGTGCCTTCACCTAAATACATTGTTTCTCAGAGATCTAAAAAAAAAGAGAAGGGGTTTCCTCTACCCTCATTAAAAAAAAATACAGTGTATATTGTGATAAGACTATACAGGGGTAGAAGGTAGTGGGATCCAACGATGATAACCAAAAATTAATGAGGTTCCATGAGCAGAAATCACTGGTGGAATTCCTCCTCAAACTCAACATACAGAAACAAAGCAGGGGAAACCATTTGAAAAACCAAAATTTAAGTAAAGAGGGTCTTGTCCAGAATCCTTTTCCCTATAAAAAAAAAAATAAGGGTTTGGCCCTCGGCCATTCCTTTTCTTAACTAATAAATTTAAATACCTACGGCCATTCCTTTCCTTAACTAATAAATGTGAAAACCCATGTTATAAGAATCCAATCAGAATCTTGAATAATTGAACCAAATACCCTTGCTCAAGAAGGGAGTGGACAATAGGGGCGAAAAAGAACTTGGAAAAAAGAATCAACCAGCAATAAGGACTCTTTTGGTTGAATGTTGGCGCCCAAAGACAGGTCTGAAGCGATGCCCTATAAACCAACTATACACACCTATAAGATGATGGATAACCAACCCAAATGAGGGTTTTTAATTTAAACTTTAAGGAGACAAGATAAAGAAAGGAAAACCATTGGCTTTAGTTACTAGTAATCTTACCAAAAGAAGAAATAATAATACCTGTAATGTGCCTTCCCCTGAAGCCGGCATTGCCTCAGAGATCTAGAAATAAAAAAGAGTTTCCTCAACCTTCATCCAAAAAATAATCAACTAGCAATGAGGACTCTTTTGGTTGAATGATGGCGCCCGAAGATAGGTCTAAAGCAGCACCCTGTAAACCAACTATACACACCTGTAAGAGGATGGATAACCAACCCAAATGAGGGTTTTTAATTTAAACTTTTAGGAGACAAGATAAAGAAAGGAAAATCGTTGGCTTTAGTTACTGGTAATCTTATGAAAAGAAGAAGTAATAATACTTGTACTGTGCCTTCCCCTATTCACAACCTAAAGTTCAGGAGTTTCCTGGAATAAATCTGAGAGGAGCAATGGCTTGGCATAATACATTGCCAAGAGCGTTGCAAAAACCCTCTCCCATCAAGACATCAGTGGGTCGAATTCGGGGACAGGTAACAAGCACGCAAATTACCTGGAACATATGAATTCATTCTTCTTGCTGAGCAAGGTCGGTTGAGCCGAAGCACCTGGATGTAGTAGTTCCGAGCAAGAGCAATCAAGTAGTACCGAGCAAGGGTGATCGACCTGCTGTCTAGCCAGGTCGGCAGGCTTATAATTGTAACTAACTTAATACCTAATTTAATACCAATCGATTTAATCGAAAGGTTGAAATTATTTGAATCGTCTAACATTTAAATCAACGGCCCATGAATGTACACGTACCTTCAGAGGAGAGTTGATTTCAAAAGAAAATGCCTTATGACATAAATATAAAATTAATATTGCAAAAATCCATTTTGTGATGAGTGTGTACTGTGTCTTGTTGCCATTGTAAACATTGGCCTTTAATAAACAACAATCTAGATTGCACAACTTAGCGGCATGGTGAGAGTACGTTGCATTGTGTTGTGGTTGCAGACATAGACCATTAATAAAAAAAACAAGTCAGATGTACATTCTAGATTTGACCACTCTCACGTAGTTATACACAAAAGTTGATAATAACTCCTTCAAAGTCCATTAATTTCACGAGTTAACTCTCTATTCACTAAGACGGACGGCCACCAATCTTCCAAAATAGGCATATTAATAATCATTAACCATTTACTCTATATGAATATATTAATTCTTAAAAAAGTAAAGAAAGATAAAATTTAAAGATCTATATCATTTAAGAAATATAGAAAAAAATATAAATATATATAAATATAATAATATATAATATATATATATATAATGAACAAATTTAAAATGTTAATCACGGCTTGATATTTTATAGGTGATTTTTGAAATGCTAGTGATTTTAATATTTACTTTTGATTATAAAGTTCAGAGATATAATATTTTCAATGATGTCTAAAGAAAGATAAAACGACTTTTAAATTTTTTTATAATTTTATGAAAAGGTTAAAAAGATGTGAGAGGCGTGAAAGCCATTTTATGTGTCTATGTAGAATTAGAGTAGTATTATATTTGTATTGTGTGTATGATTGTATGTGGGGTTTATTGAAGATTATTGAGGTGTAGAGTCAAGGTGGGATAAAGTGTTGGACTTCATCCTGTGTGTGGAGCAGTCAGTACAATTTCAAACTATTATTGAGTGGTTTCTCTTTGGTATTGTTTTGCTATCGAATTTGTGTTTGGAGTATGTTAAGGTATGTTGAAGCTTGCATTAGTTCATTGTTGGATCATCTATATTGTGGTAGATTTTTTCTTTCTTGGATCATAGTGATCTCCAACGTAGCGATATTGATTCGAGTGGCTCCAGAAATAAAACTGGCCTTGAAAATAGCTCAAAAATCAAAGTCATTGAATGGAAATTAAACTAGTACCAAGTCACAGTGCTCGTTTCTCTTATTATAACGGTGCAAACGACACCGAAATCCGAGTTTGTATGCTCAAGTTATAGCCAGTCAAAGTTTTGGTCGAACTTAGCCAAGTGGCAGTCACTAATGAGACAATTATTTGGCGAAGGGATGATGTATAGAAAATAGCGGTCAGAAAAGGAAAATGTATCGGTTCCTTAATTCGTCCAGTAACCCTAAAAAAAGGGATCAAAAATTTTAACTATATGAACTATATAAAAATAAATAAAAAATGAGGTGGTAGGCTGCCACCCCTAAATGACATCAAATAACCATATTCAAGTGTGGCAAGCCACCACCCCTTCCACCCCCCAACAGAATTGAATAAACCATATTCAAATGTGGCGGGCAAGCCACTCCCGACGAACCCGCCCAATCATCAGTCAAACAATGGTTATCTATTAACGCGAGGACAATGGGGTTTGAACCTGCCCGACCTAGTGGGGTTAGCCCGCCAATCGGGTGGCCTTGTCATCTATAACAAAACCACTACATTAAACTCAACCACTTTACATTCAAATGTAACTTTCAAACTATATGCCAAAAAGACATGTTTTATATGGGGTGTGACATGTTTCGAATTTGGCACGCCCACATGTTGTGCGCCACCACCACCAATGAGCCAACGGCTCATATGTTGGTGGCGCTGCCCACCAACATTATTCAAAATTCAGTCAAATTCATTCAACTATACTGATGGAGAGTAGAGCGTGGAACCAACAATGGCCAAGGGAAGTGGAACCCCGAGCACATAATGATGCTAGATGCTGAAAAGATTCCTTGGGGGGCCAGAGGTGCCAGTGTCTGAATTTGACAAGTTTATAGTCATTTTTGCATGTTTTCTCCCCAAGAATCCAACCATCCAGTCTGTTTCTGTATTCGAGGTCTCCAATTTTAGGCCATCATCATAAATGGAGGTATAAGGGTCAATTTTGTATAATTGATTGTAATTCATTTCTTTGCTACCACTTAATGAAAGAAGGCCTCCCCACTTTGAGCAGGGCCTAGAGATGTATCCCACAATGGGTGAACTCTATAATCAAATCATTTGTGTTCCTTTGATCTGATGGTTGCTTTATGATTTCCTTTTTTTTTACTATGTTAA
The DNA here is from genome assembly GCA_000404065.3 of Pinus taeda. Lineage (NCBI taxonomy): Eukaryota > Viridiplantae > Streptophyta > Pinopsida > Pinales > Pinaceae > Pinus > Pinus taeda. The sequence continues at coordinate 11,355 of APFE030236108.1, forward strand.
GTTACTTGGTTAACATGCTCTTTTATATGCAATTTTGTATGCATCCTAAAAGTTAAAAGGCTTGGATCAAGTTTGGTATTAGAGCGGTCATCTTGTTGCAAGTTGCATGAGTGAATGCTAACTAAGAACAATCTCTAAAGAGGTGAAGGAAAACTTAAATCCTTTGATCTCGAAGTGGGTCATGCACCATAAAGACGGAACATGGCAGCTGATGAAGCTTGAATGGAGGAAGAGCGAAATTTATCGCAAGATCTTCTTCATTATGACAAAGAAAGTTGAGAAGTGGTTGGTTGAATATGAGAAGACAATCAAGCTTGAGAAAAAAGAAACAGATGATCATAACTTGGTAAATCATGAAGGTGGAGGACAAGAGCCTCCTCCCTCTTCATCCTATAGTGATAGTTTTTCTTATTCCTCTTCTCCTCATTCTAACAGACATCATAGAAATGCATCTAAAATGCCATTTTTCAAGCTGGATATCAAGTTTGATTTACCTATATTTAGTGGAGAATCTAATGCAGAAAAGCTAGATAACTAGATAAGCCAGGTTGAAGTATATTACCGCAAACAACAAATTAAAGAGGATGAATCCAAGATCCATCTAACATCCCTTTGATTTAGTGGCACTGCTCTTGTTTGGTGGGAAGGAAAACTGTAGAAAGGTGGTAAGAATAGTCATAAACTTCTTTCATCTTGGTCTGAGTTTGTCTCTACTATAAGAAGATAGTTTTACCCATTGGTCTACAAACAGAAAGCCATGATGGAATGGAAACATTTGAAACAAAGTAAGGGTCAAACTATTCAAAATTTTATAGAGGAGTTTAGAAAACAAGCATTAGCATTGAATGCTCCACTAGACACTTTTGAGACATTGATGAAATATATTGGCTCTTTGCATAGTCATTTGCATCATTCATTGTTATTATTTTAACCTAAGTCTTTTGATGAAGCCAGTGTGAAGGTTATACATCTTGAAAGTAGGGGGGCACTTGAGCAAGATGACCGCTCGAAGAGGGCAACAACAACCAAGAGAAGAGAAGCAAGGCCCTCTTGTACTCATTGCGAGAAACAAGGGCATGATGAGGAGAATTGTTGGAAACCACATCTAGAATTGAGGCCTAAGAGTAACGACAAAAAACAAAAGTGAAAGGTAGTTACAACTGTGCAACAAGACTAAGAATCTGAATGTAACAACCCTCATGAAAATTCCATGTAATAAAAGTTAATAAAGGAAAAATAATAACCACGGTTGATGTGACACTTATTCCAAGTTGAATGTTGGGAAAGACATCCTAGTGTGGGTGTTCATTTGGTTATTAATGGCTAAGGAAATTGGCAAAGGAAATAGCTAAGGCTTTGGGAAGGAAAAATGGCATTTTTGGCACATTTATTTATGGAAATAATGGAAATTAGGAGAAAAGGGAGGTGAAAGGCCATAGGTTTCATGTGAGGAGGAAAATTAAGGGAAATAATGGAAAATGAAGAAAATAGAGGCCTCATTCATAAAAAGGCTTCTGAGGATCAGTACACAAACTTTTGTCATTTCAGTTTTGGAGCTCTCTCATACTCTTGGATACTTAGAGTTTTCCTGGAGCACCCTTGCTGGGTGTGGCACACTTGGATTTTGGAGAAAGAAGGAAAAGGAAGAGCAAGAAAGCGTAAGAGGACATCGGGATTAACAGTTACAACGAGTTTTCCTTGTAGGTATTGAGTTGCATGTATGTTTTCTTCACTAGTTTTGGCATGCATGGCATATGCATATGGTTTATTGGTCATGATCTATCATTTGTATGGAGGATGACTCGGATCGAAAGTGGATTTGCGTAGCCTTGCCATTTCCTTGATAGCCATGGTGATTGTGGATTTATTTGTTTTTTTGGGTTGGTTCTCATGTTTACCTAGCTTGGGTTGAGTTGCTAATCCTGGAATCCCTTGTTGGAAAAACACTCTGGAAGCCCTGTAATAGCTTGGGTTGAGTTACTAGTCCTAGAATCCTTGGTTGGAAAAATTCTCTGGAAGCCCTTAGTGGGTTGAGTTACTAGTCCTGGAAGCCCTGGTTGGAAAAACACTATGGGAGCCCTGAATAAGATGTAGGTTGAGTTACTAGTCTTGGAATCCTTGGTTGGATAAATGCTCTAGAGCCTTGGAAGGGTTGTATAGAGACCAATTTGATGATGGTTTTATGATGTTCAACCGTGAGGTGGAATCAATGTTTGATGGCTTGAGGTGGGTGGCCTCTGGAAGCCCTCAATGGTTTTAGATTGATGTGTTCTATGATATCCCACATTCATGCTTGGAATATGGCACGAGGGTGAATGGCTGAAAAGAGATTTGGCTCAGCCATTCTATGGTTGGGAGGAATGTGGAAGTCCCATCCCCATTTGGATTTTGCATCACCGATATGAGGTTATTTATCCCTATATTTCTATTAGTATTATATTGGTTTATGTGTGGATTATATGGTTGTGGTTTCCTTGGTATTTCTGTTGCTGTCATGTTGGTTATGTATATGTTTTTATGACAATAGCTATGTGTGGCTCTCATCATGTTTCTACTTGTAAATGAATTAACAATGTATCTATGGCCTAATGGATGAAATGGAAGTTAATGTATTGAGGCATCAATGCTTCTTAGCGATTCTTAGCTAAGTATGAGACCCCTATGCTTAGATATGTTATTTACTCCTATAGATTACATATTCGTGATATGTTTGACAAAATTCCTATCATGGCTTGTAGGGGTTCAATCAAGGCCTTGTTCAAGTAATTTTATTTGTACTGTCATTTCCTTGTTATTTTACTGTTATTAAGGTGTTATTCAATTTTGGGCGGTGACCTGGGCTCTAAGCCTGAAGAAATAGCTAAAATCTCGGGGACGCTAACACAACATTTAGCAAGATAGTCCTTGGACACTCGTATGCCTTGTCATGAGAATGTCCACAGCCTCATGGATGCTAGCAGGCCTATACGATGGGAGCGCCTGGGGGTCAAGTGGTCCAAAATCACAGTGGGACGCAGGGGCTGGTTAGCAGAAAGTTTGGGATGGTTCCTAAGGGTCCCAATGATGATGTTCAAGGCTTGTATAGTGTTTTCCCATTGGTTCCACTTCCTTAACATAACTTAGGAGGTTAAATCATATCATAGTGGCTTCTCGTCACGTGTTTACTCTGGTTAGATGATTGCTTGGGTAGATGTGGGAGGAGGACGTTACAATGTGGTATCAGAGCATGGTTCACGCCTAAGAATGGATGGGCTAGGTGTGTTGTTCATGCATTCATGTCGGTTGCATGTGTGTCTCTTATACTTGTATTCCATGTGCTTCTTGCATTAGCATGGTGTTTATCATGGTTGTAGCGATATCGCCATGTGGAAGTTGATGGTGTTGTTGTGGAATGCATCGTTATGAGTGTATGATTGGTTACATGTTGTTATATATCACTTACATGTATCACCCTTCTATGCTTGGTTACATGTTTCTACCTATTGTTACAAGTCTTGTTCATTTATGCTTGATTATATATGTTTATGCATGTGTGTGGACAATGGTTATGCTTGTGCATTATTTGCATGTATGTTGGTGTATCATATACATTTATGGTTATGGATTTTCCACGTACATTGGTATGATTTATGTCATCATGCATGAGGTCATAATATGTATGGTTGACATGGTCATGCATCGGTGACTGGAATTTAGCTAGAATGATGGTTGCATGGTTATATGCTTATGTAGACTAGGTATCCTCGAACTATACTAAGCTACATTGGTTTATTGTGATTTTTTTTAGCTGGCATGATATACCTTCGAGGAAGAAATATCAAATGGATAGCAAGATGGTACACTACAAAGACTTTCCCTATGGATTAGATGAGTAATATGGTGTTGGGAATTCTTCTAATTTGGCATATACACTGAGGAGCTTAAAGGAAGAAATAAGGAGTTGTAAGGTAGATAATGAAAGAATCATACAGGCACATCAAAAGCTAGTAGAGGTAAATGTAGTGATACTTCAGAGTTTGTCATATTTGCAGCAAGAGGGACCAGTAAGGATCAACCATGAGCAGGAGGAAGAAACTAATGGGACATATGGTAGTAGGTCGCATGGTGGTCACAAGCCAGATAGAGATGACACGGTCAAAGATGGTAGATTGTTGGACACTTCAGATAGGAGAGGGGATAGACACAAGTACCATTCTAGTTCTGGTTCTGACAGGCATGATGATCGATATCGTTATCGTCCTTATAGGAGGAGCGATAAGGGGTATTTTCTGAATGAGTTTAAGAAAGCAAAGCCACCTACATTTGATGGAGAGGTGAAGAAATCGTAGGATGCAAAGTCATGGTTTCTTGGTATGAGGAAGTTCTTCAGGTGGCATGACTATTCAGAGAACATGAAATCCAGAGTAACTACATTCAGTCTCAAAGGTAAAGCATAAATTTGGTGGGAAGATGTGAAGAATGTTAGAGGTATACATGAGGAAGACTTGACTTGGAGTGAGTTTGTGTAGCTATTCAAGAAAAAGTATCTATCAGAGAAATACTTTGATAACAGGGAAAAACATTATATGAGCTAAAGATGGGATCTATGACAGATGATGAGTACACTAGAAGTTTCTTGGAGCCACTGAGGTATGTGCCTTATCTCAAGGAGGAGAAGGCCAATATTGAAAGATTCACTAGTGGGTTATCGATGGTATTCAAATATAGAATTGAATTCGATGAGCCTAGATCATTGGGGGAGGCCATCTGAAAGCTAAAGCATTGCTATGAATAATCGAAGTGCAGATCTAAGACTAAACCAGACTAGAAAGGTAATGCAAAGAATAAAGGAGAATGGGACAAGAAGCAGTAAGACCTCAAGGCACAGGTAATAAAGAGAATGTAGTTCCATCAAATAAGTTCAATGCATCTGATAGAGGACAAGGATTGCGATCAAAAGAACATAATAAGGATGCATTTTGGAAGTCTATAGAGTGTTGAACTTATGGAAAAGATCATCGCATGAGAGATTTTCCACTAAATTAGGGTGGTAGGCCTTAGATATATAGTGCGAAGGAGGCACAGACTATTAGGGATGTTGGTCTGAGTGTTCCTCATATTTATGTAGCAATGGATAACAAATAGAAAGAACATTAGGCATCTATCATTGAGATGGATGGTAAACTTTGTGATCAAGTTATTTCTATTTTGATTGATATTGGATCTAATTAAAGCTATGTTAGTGTTGACTCAATGGATAAGTGTGTTTTGAGTAAGGAATTCCATGCAAAATCTTGGTTAGTGCAGTTGGCTACAAGTACAAAGAAGTGATTTCACCATTGGGTAAGAGCTTGTGCATTTGATTTGAATGGTATGCCTACCATAACACATTTGAATGTATTACCATTGGGATCATAAAATATGATGTTGGGCATGGATTGGTTGTACCTTCATAGAACCAAGGTGGATTGTTATGACAAGGCCATTGAGTGCTTAGATGACAATGGAGAACCAAGAGTCTTATAAGGAAAGAAGAAATCCACATCAGTTAGGATGGTAATAGCAATGCAGGAAAACCACAGTCATAGGAAAGGTGTATGTTATTCGTAGTGCACATTTCTAGTGAAAAAGCTAAGAAAATTGAGGATGCAAATGTTTTGAGTAGGTACCCAGTTCTATAGTAGTTTCAAGATGTATTTGTTAAGGACATTTTAGAGTTTCCACCTCACAAGGAGGTAGACTTTTCTATTGAGTTAGTGCCAGGGGAAGCTTCAACATCAAAAGAACCTTACAAGATGAGTACATCTGAACTGGTAGAGTTGAAGTTGCAATTGAAGGAAATGTTGGACAAGAGATACATTAGACCAAGTGTATCGCCATGGGGCGCATTAGTGTTGTTTGTAAAGAAGAAATATTGTACTCTTAGATTATGCATTGACTATAGGAAGTTGAATAAACTAACCATCAAGAACAAGTATCCATTATCGAGGATTGATGACTTTTTCAATTAGTTGAAGGGAGCATCAATGTTCTCGAAGATTGATTTGAGATCCGGATATCACTAGGTACGCATCAAAGAGGAGGACATTTACAAGACAACTTTCTGGATGAGGTATGGGCATTATGAGTTTATTGTAGTTCCATTCAGTTTGACTAATTCTCCTACTAAATTTATGTGATTGATGAATAGTGTGTTATGTCTGTACTTGGATAAGTTTATTATTGTGTTCATTGATGAAATATTGGTATATTCTGAAAACGAGGAAAAACATGTCAAGCATTTAGAAACAATGTTTAGGTTGTTGAGAGAGAATCAGTTGTATGCTAATCTCAGCAAGTGAAGTATCTTTCAAATCGAGGTACAATACTTGGGGCATGCTATCTCTAAGGAGGGTATTGCAGTAGATCCAAAAAAGATAAGGGCCATCATGGAGTTGGTAGCTCCCAGGAATGTAGATGAGGTGAGGTCTTTCATGGGGTTGGAAGATTATTACAAGAGGTTCATTGGGAACTTCTCATAGATTTCTTATCCTATTACATCATTTCCGAAAAAAAGTAAGAATTTCGAATGGACAGAGGAGTGTGAGGGCAGTTTTGAGCAGCTTAAGCAGTTGTTGACACATTCGCTAGTGTTAAAGATTGCAAATTCAGACAAAGAGTTTGTAGTATGCATAGATGCTTGTAAGAAAGGAATTGGTGGAGTTCTTATGCAAGATGGACATATGGTATTCTATGAGTCATGAAAAATGAATGAGCACGAGAAACGCTACCCCACATATGATCTTGAGTTGGTAGTGATCATACATGCATTGAAGATGTGGAGGCACTATTTTCTGGGCAGGGGGTTTGTGTTGATAAGTGATCACATTCGGTTATGGTATCTATTTGACCAACTGAGCCTGAATGGTAGGAAGGCTCGGTGGTTGGCCATGATTAGTGAGTTTGATTTTGAGATCAAATATATCAAAGGGAAACACAACAAGGTGGAAGATGTTCTTAGTAGACGGATACTGGTAAATCACTTAGAAACTATGAGCTCTTATGGGGCAGACTTAGATGATAGGATTGTTAGGTAAACTTGACTCGAGATAGAGTCAAAATTGACCAGGTTAAACAATGATGGTTTTGGCGCACATGATATTGTTCACCCATGGTTTTCTATCTGTGGTATTGCATGTAATGGAGCCTATAAAAGGCTGGGAATACTTCATTGTAATGTAGGTTTGGAGGTGAGTGGTAAAGGCTCACTTGGCTGAATTGGCCATGGTTTTGGCCAATGCTAATGAGATCTCATTGGGTTGGGTCGGGTTTTCCCAGATAAAATTATGTGCATATGTGTTTATATGGTTGTTGTTGGTTATTCTTATTCATTACATCTGGGTAATATTTTATCTCTCTACAGTAAATTCTACCAATTGGTATCAGAGCCAAGTTGTCTTCAGAGGGACGTCTCTGTCGCCAAAGGTTTTTGGTCTAATGAATAAATCTTGAAAGATATGTTATATCGATGCAGATCTAGGATCAAGAAGGGATTTATTGGATCCTTTTGCATGGTAAAAGGAACACAGTAGCAAGATAACATTGGTAAAATAAAATTGGTGGTATGTGGACATGGTTGGAACCTGCACTCAAGCCCTAGCATGGTGGTCTAGTCGTGCAGTAATAATCTCTATATCGATATCCTGAGAAATATTTCTTTCATGCATGAAAAATAAGGGAGTTCAATCTACAAGACTTTCGGGTCAGATCGATGAAATCCATGGTACGAATCTTCGTCCTCTCATATTATATGTACAAGGATTGCTAGACTCCACAATGTCTCAAATATGCAACAAAAAAGGATGTCAACAGGGAGATCTCGGCCACTGAAGCATCAACAGAGATTTGTAAGGAAACTAGGTATGGCAAGAAACATTGTTACATTTTGGATGGCGTTTCAAAAATATTTTGAGCAACAGGTCCAAATTTGTTTAAGCATAGAATAAGGACAAATTTCGGCCTTAGCAAATCAGACTAAGCTAAAATTTTTAGGTAGTAGATTGACTTGTCTAGAGGGAAGTTTGACCAAGTGTGACTGGGGCCTTGTTACTAGTACTAAGTTTGACTTGAAGAATTAGATGTATCTCTGTTGAACTGAACAAATTCTCTAAGGAAAAGGTTGTTGGGTTTTCCTCCCATGTGAGTTTTCCTAGGGTAAAATATTTGTGTCTCTTGTGTTTATGTCTCTTTATTATCCTACTATCATAGATTTTTCTATTGTTGATGTCTCTTGTGTAATTGCTTAATGATGAATATGAAAAGGATTAAATCATTAGAAGTAATTGTGAGTTTAGAATACCTATGAAAAATCAACATGGGATCAAAGCATGGGTAAAAGACAAACATTAAAATAAGTCAGTCTATTTCAAGTTATCCTCTAGGGAGTATTCCATCACTAGCCCTAAAACTCTAGTACTATTCTGGTTGTAAAAGGGAAGAAAAATATTGTAGAAGAAGCCTAGATTTTCCCTATTTCTCATGTCCTACTTATGTGACCTATGATCCATGTTTTAATCTGAAAGACAAATGTGTTTTATATCTCAACTAAAGAAGAAAATGATTGAAGCCCTAGTTTAATCTCAAATCGATTAAATGGACTCAAGAGTGTCGAAGCATACTTGAATTTATGGAGAGGGTAGAAGATCTTAATTTATAGGCTGAAAGACCTCAGTCTGCTTCAATAGCTTGAGAAGGCCTCAAAATTTGTTACAAAGGGCAGAGGAGGCCTTAGAGGTTGTTGTCGTGGGCCTAGAAATATTAGAAGAATCAAGGAGCCTTAACGAGTAGCAAGAAGAACTTTGAAATACCTATGGAAAATACATCAAGTTTGTAACAACCCTAATTTAAGATATACAAATAATTACATCAAATTATATGATTAATAATCAACACACAACTAATCCACTAATTAACATAGAATTTCCAAAAACACAAACAAAGACGACTTACCTGTGGTGATGGTATCCCTTGTGATTTTAGAGTTGAATGCTATTGGAATCCCGCTAACCACAAAAACGTTTTAGGGACAACTCTCCACCCAACCATAGACTCAGTTGCACATAATCTTTCTACAACTAGCCACCCCCTAGCCCTCAATCGACGTACTACTTCCAAAGAATCCTTTGTCTCACAACACTTTTCTCCCAAGAGAATGGATGAAGGAATGATGAATATCATCTTCCTCATCATCCATTAAATAGACCAAACAATGGAAAGGGGTTTGCATGTACACATTCCATGTGTCAACATGCAACTTCTATTTCTTTATTTTAAGTTTTACTTAATTTAATATTTATCTTAATTTAATTTTTTCTTATTTTATTCCTTTTTACTTTCTGTTAACTATACTTATTTTTACTATTTTTATAGTTCTCTTTGTTTAACTCTTTCTTATTTTATTTTACATTTTGTTAAATTTATTTATTTTTACTATTTTTTACAGTTTATATATATATAAAACTCGAGTATCATTATTTACTATTATTATATTTTATTTATTTTTTTTATTATTTATTTATCATTATTATATTTTCTTTAATTATTTGTCATTTATTTGCTTATATTTAATATATTATTTATTATTTATATTATTATTAATATTAAGGGACATTACATACTCCCCCTTCTTTAAGGAATTTCATCCTGAAGTTAAGTTGAATAATTTAAAATTTTATTTATTTAGTTATTTATTAATTCATGTTTTCCCTACACCCTTTGCTGAACTAGCATAACTAGAAAGCATCGAAAGTTTTCACAACACCCAAGAAATCTCAAGGAACATTTGTCTTTTTCCCCACTTTCAGAATTAGTCATAAGCCTCATCGGTCTGTACCACAGGCCAAATTTGGCCCCAAAACTCGCGCCTAGCTTAGACCTCATCTATCCCAAGGCAGGCACATAACTCAGTACTCAATGCAGTAGTACTCTAGGTATCTCGAAAGGTTGGACCACTCTCTCCACACTCGCTAAGGTGCACAAACCCAGGCATCGAAGTCTTTATACCCCACCAAACTTCGGCATCCCAATCCAATATTAGGAACTTGGCCTCCTCAAGATGGTCCCATAGCCCCTCAAGAGTTATCCATAAGGAGCTATACAAGACAAAGGAACCACTTGCATATGTAGTGTTGATTGAGTTTTTCCCCAGCGCATATGGTGTTACATATTCTCCCTCACAGGTATGGGCTCCCACAAGATCATCAAATAACCGATCCCTCTCGGCCCATTTGTGGAGTTCTTGTCAGTCACCACATCTCAACATGCATCCAATGCATTAGTTATAATCATAACATCAAAGAAAAGAATCCACGTGCCAACTCTTGCATGTCATCATGATAACATAACGTCATTGTTAATCACTACTATCTCAACAGTAAGGAACTACATACTCTTGCCCACATGTTTGACACCATAAAATACCCACATAAGATATAACATCAACATATCAAGGTCAAAGACATATCATGACATCAAATAATAAATGAATTGCATTGCAATATAAGATAACTTCATAAATATGAGAATCATCTAAATACATATCAAATATAGGGAAATGTTACACCATAGGCATTCTTATATCAATTTATCAACAAAGATCAATTTCATTAAAACATTAATATTCATATAATGCAAAATTAGTAAACACTAAATCTATCCCTAATTTTAAATTTTAAATTTAATCTATCCAATACTACTAATCATTTGAAATCCTTCATTGCTTTATCCTCATCTATATATATATATATATATTATATATATATATATATATATATCCTAAAACTTCGATCTTTGTAAACGATGGACCGTGATGCTAAGTGTAGTTGAGCATGTGGAGATATGTCTTGTTAATCGGGTTGTGGTGTTAAGTGTTATTTAAAAAAAATCATCTCTATGCCGGAATAAAATCCTTTAAATATAACTATATACATTCATGTTAATTAAACAGGGAGTCAACCAATAAATATTAATTAGACATGTCTTTGGCTATATGTCAATAGCTCATGCCAAATTTTTTTTTTTAAGATGATGAATACATAATCTATAATTAATAGTATTCGTTTGTGACATATTAGAATCCTCAGCTCATTTCTATACGCTTGAGGGCTAGCTGGTTAGAATACTTTGCATTCACTCCTAAGATCTCAGACGAAACCTAGGTAAAAAGAGTGTCTACGTTTCTAGTCATTTCTCCTCTATTTATTATGGCAAGGAATATAATAGATTAAAAAAACAATTTCTTTTCTCATGCATGTGCTAAAAACCGATATTATATTAATTAATAGGCTCTCCAAGTGATATACTTGGAGAGTGCCTAAGCACTTCACACGATGCACCTCCTATTCAGTCAAGAGAACCTAGCACATATAGGCTTTCACACTAACATGGTGGTTTCAACCACTCCCTAGATAGTAGGATTTGAGACCTAATCTTAGAGTCTCAATCTTATCCTTAAAACAACTAACTGTAACTTTCTCCATTAATTCTAACACTCCCTCTTAATGGAGAAAGGGTACTGAAAAAATAACATATGCCTGTTGGTCTAGTTTTAGCTAGGCTTACAATAATACATAAAAAACTTGGTAACAGAGTTTTCATTTTAGTCTTCTTGCTTGAGAGTCCATGCTTGTTCATTCCTAGGCGAGGCTTCATCTTTACTTTCCTTGCCATGAGGTAGTGATAGATTTTCACCTCCTTTTTGAGTTTTCTTCTCGAAAGACGGAATGCTCGAACTCTTATCCTCCTCGATCTTGATTGTAGGCTGGTAATTGATAGTACTTTAGAATGTACAAGCTTGGTAGGAGAATTTTTCCTCTCACTACTTCTGATGTCAAACAACTGAATGTTAGTCATGTTGTTTTCAACATTTATGAGATCATGATAATTTGAATTCTTCCCAACTTTGTCTTCTTCTGCCAAGTCTTTGCAATTAGCTTCAGGTGGCTCGTCCAATTGTTCTTCAACAGTATGTTCCTCTTTACTTCCTTCCTCAAGAATAACTAATGGGTCTTCTTGATCTTCAACCATATGTTCCTCTTTACATCCTTCCTACAAAACAACTCGTGAGTCTTCAGTCTCACATTGTTGCAGAACATATAGTATCTCTTGATAATTTTGGTCATTAATAAAACCACTAAACCTCATGAAAAAAATATCATCAATGTCAAATCTATCTAAAAGCGCAACCATATTGGAAAAGTTCAGCTTATCTCGCTTCCAAATTTCTTTCTGACTCCACTTAGTCCTCTCAAGAGCTCCAACAACCTCGTTACCATGCAGGTTGGAAACTTCTCCCTTTGGCAGCTCTTCAACTGTAGAACCTTGGGGTCACGTTGTAGCTTCTATGCCACACAACCAAATCTGAAGCAAATCACCAATACAACTAAAAAGAATAACAGAGAAATTTGTTGAATCATTGCAAAATGAATTTGACCTTTTCAAACCTAGACTCCGTTAAGACACCTGGAACAAGTAGCAACAAACAACACAACTCAACGAAAAGAATACACATCTAAAAAAGTGATCTTTGTTTCCTCCATCTCCTTTGTGCCACCTTGCATCTCCACACAGCTCCCTTAGACTCGCTATCAAGTAGATCTCCTCTTTCTGACAAAGGGAAAGAGAATGGTTCTTTGATTCCCTCGCTAAAATACCTCGGCTTTCACAAACACCCAGGCCACTCAAACACTTCCATGGGCTTAACTAGGTGGATTGATGCCAGACTTGGGCCCTTCACTCTTCTATTGCAGAACTTCACAATGTCTAACACAAGTCAATTCGGCCCATGCAGATTGACTCCACCCACATAGCAGCTCCAAATCAACAGAAAAAAAATTTCTCCTTGGTTGTTTCTCCTCGGTAAAGCTCAGAATCCGCTGCTATTTACAATCCACCACATTTGTATTTAAAACCAGTGGCAGCTCTTCACAGTTCTCAATGCCTCGTGGCTCAATCAATCCAGTAGATCCATGAATAGCTCCTCTCATGCAGATTTGCAAATCACGCAGATCTACTTCTCCACCACCCACCAGTGGACATAAAAAAAAACAAATCATGCACTGTGTCCTTTAGCGATCCTCATGGGAAGCATGTACTGGCAGCAAATGTCACCGTACCAAACAATCAGATAAATAAAAAAATGCCCATGAACAGACACGCGAGTTACTCAAATTTCAATTCTCCAACAGAGAATTGAACGCTCCTTGATCCAGCACCAACGCGTTGCACCAACAACAGCTTCACGTAGCAAGCTCACATACACCAGACACAAACCTGGGCTCGTATCCTCGCAGATCAAATCGATCAAACGTCTTCCTAGTAGTCGTCTTTCTGCGTGAGGAATATGTCACCTCACCTACAACACCGACGGTTAGCCACAGGAGATCTTCCCACATCAGCTGGGAAGCTTGACTATCAGCTCACGGACTCTACAACTTAGAGGAGGTTGTGTTCTACTCAAAACCTCTCTCTCAATCAAGAAACAAACTCTCCTTGCTTCTACTTGAAGCTTCGATACCATGTTAAAAACTGATATTCTATTAATTAAGTGGCTCTCCAAGTGAGATACCTAGAGAGTCTCCAAGCATTTGGCACTATGCACCTCCTATTCAGTCAGGAGAACTTAGTACATACAGGGTTTCACACTAACAGGGTGGTTTCAACCACTACCTAGATAGTAAGATCTGAGACCTAATCTTAAAGTCTCAATCTTATCCTTAAAACAACTAACTGTAAATTTCTCCATTAATTCTAACAACATGCAATTAGGATCAAAAGAAAAATTATATTCAATAAAAGAAATGTTTAGATATATAATAGAAATTATTGTTTTTATTTATTATTTGATCACTGTTTTTAAAAAAATAGTGCATGTCATCACAAATTTATAATTTTCTCGTAATCATAATGTTATCCATATTTTATTATTCTTATTTTTAAAATTTGTCATTATAAAATTAAATATTATATCATATTAAATAGTTTCTAAATTTAGATATGTTATAAAGAGTTGTGTCTTGGTAAGAAAGTATGGGCATGTTAAGCAACGAGGAACACAACAATTAAAACTCAAAAAAATACCATTATAGTAAAAGTTTATAAACAATTTTCTATATATATATTATTTTATTGAATTTTAGTTTTTTTAATCATTATATTTATTATTAGCTATTAAGAACATGAAACAAGAGTGAGTATATATATATAAATAACAATATTATTCCTACTCATAATAGTAATTTAATATGTGAATATAGATATATATTTTATTTAGTTACATATATATAGACATGCATAAGAATTAATTATAAATATTTCACTTTTCTAATATGATTATATATTTCTATTCCGTAGGATTTATATATTTTTATTCCACCATACTTAAAAGTTTTTAATTTTATGGAGAGCATGATAAGGGTTTATAGGTCTTATGAGTTGCAACCTTGTTCTAATACCATATGTAACAACCATGATTTAAGCTATACAAATAATTATATCAAATTATATGATTAATAATCAACACACAACTATTTCACTAGTTAACATAGATTTTACAAAAACACGAAGAAGGACGACTTATCTGTGGAAATGGTATCCCTTACTTCTGATTTCGGAGTTAGATTCTATTGAAATCTCGCTAACCGCAACAAATTTTTGGGGGCGACTCTCCACCCAACTGAGGCTCAGGTGCACATAATCTTTCTACAGCTGGCCACCCTGGAGTCCTCGATCAACATACTACTACCAAGGAATCCTTCGTCTCCTAACACTTTTCTCCCAAGGGAATGGATAAAGGAATGATGAATATCATCTTCCTCGTCATCCATTAAATAGACCAAACAATAAAAAGGAGTATGCATGCACACATTCCATGTGTCAACATGCAATTTTTATTTCTTTATTTTAAGTTTTACTTAATTTAATATTTCTCATAATTTAATTCTTTCTTATTTTATTCCTTTTTACTTTTTGTTAACTTTACTTATTTTTACTGTTTTTATAATTCTCTTAATTTAACTCTTTCTTATTCTATTTTAGTTTTGGTTAACTTCACTTATTTTTATTATTTATATAGTTTACTTCTATATATATTTATTTAAAACTCTATTATTATTATTATTTATTATTTTAGTTATTTATTATTATATATATTCTTCATTATTTACTATTGTTATATTTTCTTTAATTTTTATTATTTATTTACTATTATTATCTTTTCATTATTGTTTATCATTTATTTTCTATATTTTAATATTCTATTATATTATTTATTATTTTTATTATTATTAAGTGACATTACAAAGTTGTCTCTTGTGTATTTATTTTCTTAGTTCTATTTGGAAATGTGTTCTCGACAAGGACTCATAGAAGATACTCCAACAATGCACATCTAAATATCAGATCTCGTGAGTATAATCTAGTATCTATTTTGAGTATGGCAGTATCTGACCTAATTACGTGAGTATGGAGAAATTATTGCAATGATCGAGGATGCATCATTTATGATTGAACATTGAAAACATATGCTCTCTAATGTTTTAAACAAGTGGTGTTATGGTATGTTAATTTGTATCATCTTTACACCATATCAAATATTTTGCAATGCGCATTGTATAAGGATGAGATAGAGAGGTGTGAAGGTTTGTTTATAGTTTCATTTGCTTTTCTAGACTATGAACATGGACCAACACCAATACGGTATCAATCTCCAATCTTTTGTCAATTTATATTGTTATCCCTGCTCAATCAAGCAATCAAGTAGGAGGCTAATACATGTGAGATTGCGGAAGAAAGTTTGATCCTGGTGCAATCACAAAAGTGGAGATGTAAACTCATCACCGTTTGCATCAAAATAAAAATGAAGGCGTGGAATAAATTAAATAAATTGAGAACAAGTGCACAACTAGTAATCCAACATTCAATGGAAGCTTGTTCATTATCATATGCAATCCAAAATGAAAAAGTTTTATAATCTTAACTTTAGGTTGAAATATAGTGTAAACACCATGTAACTTATTCAGTGACTTGATTGATCAAGAGTAATATATTTGTGCCTTGGTGTATCATATGTTATATCTTTGTGGATGAAACCCTTGACTTTGTTCTGCGCTCACAAATCTTTGATTTGGGTTTTTTCCATAATAGAATGAAAGTTACTTTAGAGCCAAGGGTATCCGAGGAGAACGAATCTATCATATAAACCAAGAAAAATCCATATCACTTGTGCTAATATACGACTTCCTTCTCTTGAAAGAGATTTAGACTTAAAACCTTAGTAGTCCTAAAAGATATGTCTTGAATAAGGATTTTGTATATTTATCATGTTCACTTGTTTCATGTGTGATTAACTATCAAGGCATATTGATGATTTGAATATAAAAAATTTTGAAGGCCAAAATTTTTCTTTCAAAGATATTCAGCTTCAAATTTTTGAAGGCCAAAATTTCTCTTGCAAAGATAGTCATCTTTAGGATTAGAGTTATCTTTGGAAAGAACAAGTTATTGTTCTTGTTACAATGTCTTTTAGAAGGTCGAGTTACTTGATTTCAAAGGACCAAGGGTTTGTTGATTCCTCTTCACATCTCTAAAGAAGAAGGCTCAAAAGCACAACATGAACAAGAATTCACAAAAAGTGCACAAGCTTCGGGAGTGGATGAGTTGAAAACCAGACTTCATACTACTTTATCCATAATGTGACGTCTTTCCAAAAACACAACATGGTGACTATTAGCGGAGTTCCAAGACATATGACTTACGATACAAAGGGTTTCAATAGATTCCAACAACAAGTAGAGATCTTGCGTGACAGATTGCATTGTTTCTGAGAGTTTAATAAAGTCACCATCAGAGAAAATAGTCATGATCTGGTCAAGTTCTAGCCAAAGGAGTGTGAGTAGGTGGCTTCTACAAGCTATTTGAAGATCCCACTAAGTAGGCATGACTAGACACTATGATTAACCAGAGTTCCTCCAGCTTTAAGGAGTTAGTTACAAAAGGACTCTCTCAACAGGAGGGAGTTGGAGGGGTCTCTCACATAAAAAAAGAAAAGAGTCATATTAATTAAGTTAAAGAATGACCTCACTCTTCTAAGAACGAGTAGTTTAGGGTTTGTAAACCCTAGAAAAAAATTTAAGGTTATATTTAATAAAACTCTATTGTTTGTGGACAAAGCCCTATAACTAGATTCAAACTATTGATGATTCCACTAAAAAAGGAAACCCTAGCTCATGCAAGGAAGGAAAGGAAAGAACATGCATTAATTTCTGATAAAGATGAAGAGCTTGCAGATGGATATCCATGACTTCTACAAGAAGATAAAGATCAAGAGGGAGTTGACGAATTCCCTTCAATTCTCAAAGATAAGTGTTTCATATTTTTTCTTGATTATTATTTTATTTGTTATCCTTTTGTTTTGTTCCTTTTGTTGGATCATAATCATTCTTCCATGGATTCCTAATGATGTTTGTAGGTACATTGTGAAGGATTCCAAGACCCTGCAAGCAAATGGAAGCACCAGGAAGAACAGAGGAAAGTTTTTGGGAAGAGGATTCTCTAAGGACAGTGCAAAAACTCAACAAATTATTTATGTTCAAGAGGGAGAAATAGAAAAAGACATCTAGAACCATGCCAAAGGACCAGAAGAGCTTCAAATTCAGAGGAAGCAAACAATGTAACATGTTCAAAGGATGTCATGATGAAGGGAAGTGTGCTTAAGATTTTAGGGGAAGTTAGTGGTAACTTCCAAAGACATCTACAAGAAAATGGTTGCATAGAGAAGTACAAACCAAGATTCATGAAAATCTCCCTAGTAAGAGGGAGAAGACTATGTAGAGACATTTGCTCCCAAATGCGAGGTATAATTCTATTATCATTATTATATCTATGATTTATGTTGAAATTTAAATAAGCCTAGATCCATCTTAACCTTGAGTCTATCAAGTGCTGAGAGGGATCCAATCTCTCGAGGTGTAAACCTCTTTTTTTAGTGCAAAACTTAAGGGTTTGCACCTTGAGATATTGGATCCCTCTCGACGCTTGATAGATCTAGGGTTAAATTGGATCTAGGTTGTTTATATAATACTATATAACATACACACTCTCTCTCCATATCTATATCTCTCTTTCCCTCCATCTTCCTCTCACTCTCTTCCCCTTCTCTCTCTCTCTCTCTCTCTCTCTCTCTCTCCCTCTTTCTATTTTCCCTCCCACTCTCCTCTCTCCCTCACTCCTTTGTCACTCCCGCTCTCTCTCCATCTTTCTCCCTCTATGTTTTTCTCCTTGCATCCCTCTCTTGCCCCCTCCAATTCCATCTCTCTCTTCCTTCCCCTCTCCCTTCTCTCCCACCACCCTCTGTCTCTCTCGACCCCCAAATCATTCTCTCTCTCTCTCTCCCCCCTCAAACTCTATCATTATCTCCCTCCCACTCTACTTTTCTCTCTCCCCTTCATCTATGTGTCTCCATCTCTCTCTTCCCCTACTATCCTAATCTCTCTCCTCTCCTCTTCTCTATCTTCCCCCCTCTCCTTTCTCCTTCATTCTTTGTCCATCTCTCCCTTCTCACTCTCTCTCTCTCCACCTCTATCTCTCTAAATCTTTGTTCTTTCTTCCCTCTCCCCCCCCCTCCAATTCCATCTCTCTCCCCCCTCTCTCTTTCTCTCTCACCTCTCTCTCTTCCTTCCTCTCTCTCCCTCTCCCACCTCGCTCTCTCTCCCATCACTCTCTTTGGCTCGCAACCTTCTAACTTTGTCATTATCTCCCCCCCTCTCTCTCTCTCTTAAACTTAATCACATTGTATACATGAATATATTAAAATAAAAATACATAATTTGGCCAAACAAGATCTCAATAAAAATAGTTTCACTGGCCAACGAAGACAACGCTTATATTTCAGCTTATGGCCACGTTCAACAGTCAAACGTGGCTTAAAATCTCCAAGGAATCAATATACCGTACATATAAGCAACGATTATGGAAATTGTGTTGTAGGCATTGCTCTGATTCCAATGAATGGAACATCAAGTTGATTACATGCAGTCGGCAGTTTCCAATGTCCATGCCGCAAAAAAATCTCATTCTGAAAATATGTCTTGGTTGGACAAATATTTGTTCATATAATCCTGCACTTGACTCGTATCCCAGGTATCTTCATACAATGAAAACTGGTAATCAGCTTCGTCTTCAAAACTCCAGTGTTCCCTGTGGCATTTGAGGTCTGGGTTCTCAAAAAAACCCATGGCCCACGAGACTTCCCAAGGAAATTGACAGACCTCCTCCTCAAAGTCCAGAATGGGGCTCGAGAGGATACCTAGATCGTCGTCTGAAGCCTCTAGGAGGTAACACAGATCAATACCCGAGTCTGAAACTGAAGTTTGGCGTTCATAGCTGCAAGAAATATCGAAGGCCCATGAATAATCAAGCGAGATGGGGGCATAGAGAGTGGAACATGTCGCACTGATCTCTTCCTCCAAGCTTCTCATGACACCACTTACACGATCCTCACTAGAATCTGCTTCTTCTTCTTTTACTAGGGTAAATTTGTCTAATAGCGAGAAATCACAAAACAAGTCCGTTTCTTCGCCATTGGAGTGTTTGGATTCACGTACCTCAGTGGAATTCCACGGAGCCTAGAGCTCTTGGCCACGCTTTTTGTGTGTATCAAACATGATGAAACACCGCTTGGAGATTCGATCACGAAATATGACAGTGATGGCAGTTCGGCTGCAGAAAAAAATGCGCTTCCTGCTGTTACTGCGGATATGGATAACACAGCAAATACGATGGTAGCTGATAGGTGGATTGGCTATATGTAGTTATGAATATCAATTCACAGGCAGGCTATATAATTATATAGCAAGTATAGTCTACCATATGGGAAGGAGGGTTGGAATTTGGGTTTCTTTTTATCCATCATATAAATTTTTTTTGACCTTTTGAGTTTTTATACTACCCATCATTATGTTTAAAACTTGGCCCTTCACCAATAAAATATTTATTAAAAAAATATCATTCAATAACATAAATTATGTAAAAAATTCACATATTTATTATAAGAAAAAATATAAAATGACTATAACAGAGAAATGACTCATTAAATCATAAATTTTTTCCCTTCACCAATAAAAGCTTGATTAAAAAATTATCATTCAATAACATAATTACGCTAAAAATTTTCACATATTTATTATAAGAAAAAAAACAAAATGACCATAACACACAAATAATTCATTAAATCTTGAATCTTGATTTGAAATTGCATGAAACACTCAAAATAAAATCTTCGGAACCTAAAATCAAATGTAAGCTCACATGTCATAGCATTTATACATATGAGATATGGCTACAGAGATCTTGTGGGACATATAAGATGACTAACATAGTAAAAATTATAAATAAAAACTCCAAAATAGAGTAATTAACATGGTTTATGTTGTGATTTACATAATTTAGTATATACTATTGGATCTAAAGATAAAGTATGCATTTTACCATATATATTTTAACATTGTTTTATCTTCGGAACCTAAAATCAAATGTAGGCTCACATGTCATAGCATTTGTATATATGAGATATGGCTACAAAGATCTTGTGGGACATATAAGATGACTAACATAGTGAAAATTATAAATAAAAACACCAGAATAGAGTAATTGACATGGTTTATGTTGTGATTTACATAATCTAATATATACTTTTGGATTTAAAGATAAAGTATGCATTTTACCATATATATTTTAACATTTTTTGGATAATGAGAAATATATTAATAATTTAAGACGCAGAAAGATTTGATCCCTTTTGGTAGAGTTAGATTTAATATGGATCTAGACTAGTTTAATTTCCCCCTTTAAATAGTCTATATTCCACATGAATACCATGGGAAATATGTGGGGTTCTCATAAACTTTGAACTCGAAAACCACAGTAACTTGACCTAGTAAAGTTTACCTTAACTACCCAACAAAAATAAATTAAAAAAATAATAACATAGAATTTTTATTTTAACATAGTGTTATTTTTATTTTTATTTCAAATTTACCTTAACTACCCAACAAAAATTGATTAAAAAGAAAATTAACTTGGAATTTTTATTACAACATAGTGTTATTTTTATTTTATTTTATTTTGAGTCAAAATGTTTACATAACATAGGACACGACAACATCTCTTACATACAAAGCTTGTTGGAGAGTGTCTCTCAACCCAATTAACAAGATTGAATACATAGTATTTGAACTTTTGAAAAATTAAAAAACTAAACTTAAAATAAATGAACATTATGGATCTGTTAACATCATGTTATATGTTATAGGATTATGTTATGATTTATTTCTTTATTATTAGATTCTAGAGAGCAAACACTTATAAGTGTTAAATGTGGTAAAAATATGCTATGATCAAATCCTTCCTTCTATTTATAACAAAATGTAAAAAAAAATATTTCAAACTAATATTTTGTGTTATTTTCCTTAAGATAAAAATCTAATAGATAATAACAAAGATTAAAAAATCTTGTTGCATTAAAAAAACATGAAAATTTAGAAATCTTAAATTGAAACTCTCAAAGCTTGAACATAATTATAAATTATCTGCAATTGTCAAGGAATCCCATAATTGCGACCATTGTTCATCATGGAATATGAATATTTAAAATGTATAATTTCATTACACTATTTTTTGTATAAAAAAACTAAAAATTTCTACAATTTAAATACTTCATAAAAACAAAACTACTAAAGTTAAAAATTAAATTATGCCTTAAGGATTTTTTAAAACAAGTAAAGGTTTACATAAACCAAACATAGCAAATATCTATTTTAATCCGTTGAAGGGCATAAGATTGAAATTATTAAAGCAAAAGCCTACAAATGCTGTGCCGGGATTTTGATTTCGGCCTCGGTTAGAGGTCATGTATCTATGATAAATTTTCTAAATATATATTCCCCATGTAGGAACAGGTCTCCTTTCTGGGAGAGGCTGTTTGCTTCGGGAATTCTTGACATAGAATCTTTGCTGTTAGCGGGGGATTTAAACGTGACTCTCAGTCCTGATGAGTGTTGGGGTAATTGCAGGAAAAAACACAATTTGTCTGATAGGCTCAGAATGGAATTTATAAGCAGGAATTTAGTGGATGTCATGCCGGATCAAATGATGCCTATGTGGGAAAATGGAAGGATAGGACAAGCCTATATTGCAAAAAGTATTGATCACTTTATTATTAATGCCAGCATCATTGCTAAATGGGGCATGCCGTTCTCACTCATTGCAAATGAGTTCTCTTCCGATCATAGGCCTATTCTTCTCGAATGGAGAGAAATGGATTATAGGAAGGAGTATTCCTTCAAATTCAACAAGATCTATTTGGATGAAAAATCTTTTAATGAAGCCATTTCAAGCAAATGGATGGAAATGAAAGAATCTGCCTCGGCTCTTTTTACTACTTTCCGTGAAAATATCCAAAGTTTAAAAATGACTGCAAAGGAGTGGCAGATCCAGAAAATAAAGCAGGATAAACAGGAGCTATTTAACATCCAAAAGGAATTAGATTCCTTCATCGCATCTTCTTCCTTTGATAGCATGCCCTTCGCGAAGAAGAACCATATCAAGGAATTGGAAAAAAGCAAACATATTCTCCTGCTCAAGGAAGAAGCATCTTGGAGGCTAAAAAGTAGAGTGCTTTGGCTAAAGGAGGGGGATCGAAACACAGTTTTTTCACAATTTCGCAAATGCTAGAAGGCGGAAAAATTCTATATGGAAGATTGAAGATGGCAATGGAGGTTTCCTCTATTCTCAGAATGATATTGCTGATGAAGCATCAAGGTTCTTTCAAAAACAGTATAAAAGGAATCAAAGTAATGAAAATGACATGTTATGGGCGGCAGAATTGATGCCAGAAATGTTTGATGAGCCTGCATATGAAAATTTTATTAAACCGGTCTCGAAAGAGGAGCTCCTTGCTACCATAAAGACTTTCAAAAAGGAAAAGAGTCCTGGTCCTGATGGCTGGCCTATCGAATTATTTTTGCATTTCTACGACATGTTTAAATTGGACTTATTGAGAATGGTGGAGGCCTCTCGTATGTCTGGAAATATTCACAGTGCAATTTCATCCACTTTTATCGCTCTTATCCCAAAAAAGCAAAGAACAGATTCCTTTCAGGACTACAAGCCCATTGCTCTTTGCAATACTCTTTTTAAAATCATATCCAAAATTATTGCAGAGAGGATGAAGTCTGTTCTAAATCTCTTCATCACTAGGGACCAGCATGCGTTTTTAAAAGACCGGAATATTTGGGATGTTGTCGCTCTGACACAGGAATGTGTTTTCTCCATGTTGTCTAACAATATCAAGACGGCTATTCTGAAGATTGATTTGAAAAAAGCCTATGATTGCATTGACTGGGGTTTTCTTAGAATCTTGTTGGCAAAAATTGGCTTAAGATCAAAAGGTATCGAGTGGATAATGGCGTGCGTAGAAAATGTAAAATACTCTGTCATCATTAATGGAATTCCCTCATCCTTTTTTACAGCTGAGAGGGGACTTCGTCAGGGCTGCCCTCTCTCCCCTTTGCTCTTTAGTTTGGTTATGAATTCTCTAAGCCTACAGATCAACAAGGCAGTTTCCGAGCAAAGATGTAGGCTGGTCAAGATTTGCAAGGATATTTTCTTATCTCACAATCTCTTTGTGGACGATATTCTCATTTTCGCCATGCTATGCAAAGCCTCTTGGTCATGCCTTTACAGCATCCTTCAAAAATTTCAGTCAGCCTCCGGAATCCTCATAAACAAGGAAAAATCTAAGTTATATCATAATGAGACTAATACGGAGCTTGTCTTATGGACTGCTACCATGATTGGCATTGGAATAGCTTCGATTGGAAATGGCATAAAATACCTGGGTTTTAACCTGAAGGCTAAAGGGAACAAAAAAGGGGACTAGTCTTGGCTTATTGACCGCTTCTACAATAGGATTTCTGGATGGGAATCGAGGTTACTTTCTCTGGCAGGTAGATTTATTCTGGTACAGGCTGTTTTATCACAGCTGGCGATTTATTGGGCTCATCTCTTTTTTCTACCTGCTTCTATTATAAAAAAAATGTGCTCATTGGCTGCTAAATTTTTATGGGGAGGAAAAGCCTATCAGTCAAAGATTCATTTGGTTAAGATGGATGCTATATCTAGGTCGAGGAAGTTTGGAGGATGGGGTTTGTTACACATGAGGTCTTTTGGAAATGCCCTCCTTTGTAAATCTCTTCTCAGGGGGCATTTTTGGTGAGGGTCCATGGAGCTTGTTTATTAACAGAAAATACTTAAAAGGCAGAAGTATTGAGTATTGGTATAGAAGGAATTCCTTGGGGATTAAAAGAGGGTCTACCATTTGGCAAAGCCTCAGGAAGAACCAGTCTTTCTTTATGGAAAACTTGCACTGGAAGGTCTTCTCGGGCTCAAGTATCCTCTTAAGTTTTGATTCCATTATGAACGGTTTGGTCTCTCCTATTCCTCATGCTCTGGTCACCTTTTTCCACTCAAGAGGCATTTTCACGTGGGATAAATTGATAAAATCTTGGTCTTTTACATCCCCGGTCTGGAAGGATGAAGTGGCCCTTCTTATGCCTCCTTCCATTTCTCCTATCTGGAGTTCTGTTCGTCATGTTTTACAGGGATTGGCTATTCGACGCACCGGCACAAAGGATGTTCTTGCATGGAATCTGCCCCATTCTCCTTTACCCGTCCGCGTAAAGGATTTGTATGTAGCTCTTTCCATGGGGTCATCGATCACCGAACAACTGATCTTTCCTCCCCCGTTATGGAAAGTCTCTTGCCCACTTAAGATGATCCTTTTCTCGTGGCTACTTTTCCGGAACAGGAATCTCTCTTGGGAGGTGCTTCAAAAGAAAGGGTGGCAGGGTTCGGGCCCCTGTATTATGTGTCTGAATGCTGTTGAGACAAATTATCATATGTTTTTTCAATGTCCCGCATCTCATCTTATCTGGTATGAACTTTCCATATCTCTTGGTTTTCCTCATCTTTATTTTCCTCTGTACAGGATGGTTTTAAATGGTGGAGTGATTAGATTGCTCCTTGGCGCTCTTTGTTTATTCTGGTATGTTGGTCCCTATGGAAATGGAGGAATGAATCCATCTTCCAAAATTCTAGGTGGCCTTTGTCATCTCTTCTGCTCGGTATCAAGGAAAATCATGATATTTTGGGCTGAATGGACCCGCCGTCCTTGCCTCATAATCCTTTCTGTTGTTTCTTACCATGTGTTTAATGGACAGGTTTTTGCGGAGATCCTTGTTTTATTTATGCTGCATAGTATAGCAATTCATCCAATATGGACCTGTATCTATCGCAGATCTTAAGATCTGTTTTCGAAAGTGACCAATTAGGATCCTATATATCTCGGATCAATAGGAAAATTGTGGCTCTTTTGGATCTTAGCACTATTTTTATAGATCTTTCTATGTAACTCAGACAGTTTTATATTATCTTAATATAAGAAAATGTGGTTTTTCTTCTTAAAAAAACACATATTTTATATTAAAAAAACTTCAATTTTTTTATTTATTGATGATATGCATAATTAATACGTTCCCACTTCCATATGAGACCACCATGTAGGTACACCCTATCAAAGATGAGTAATAGGATAAAGTATGCAGTCGAATGACTAGGCATCCGAACCTTAGTACACCCTATTTTAGGATAAAGTATGCAGTCGAATGACTAGGCATCCGAACCTTAGTACACCCTATTCATCCGGCAACCACTCCTTTGACGGGTCAAAGGAGAAATATAATGCTTAAAACTTGTCCTAGAACTATTTTTAAATCACTACGTTCAAAATTAAAACTAAAATGTTTAGTAAATTATAATCCATTTTAATTAATGGTAATAAATTATAATTTATTATAATTAA